>SNQJ01S0113765.1:8644-36991 GCA_010110895.2 Picea sitchensis
GGTTTCTCTATTTTATGAATAAAGAAGAATTGAGATGTTTTGGCTTGTCTATCTTATTGCATATGGTTGAGGTATGTTCCATGGTTATCTCTTTCTGTTATTTGCTTCATACACACATATAAACACATCTAAAGGGTAGATCAGCAAAGTGTTTGACGAAATACCTCACTCAGAAAAAGTTTTAAAAAGACACCAAAACAGTGATGATCCTTGCATAATGGCTTGGGATCATTACACCCTCTATGGAATATGTGCCACATTTTGTGAGAAGGTTTCAGCCCTGCTAAAGGAAGGATAATAAAGTGATTTTTATTCCAAGCGGATATGGAGATGTAGCCAGAAGATTCTGGTGAACTCTATTAACACATGGGTGTCAAATTATGTGTGAGTTTTGTTTGCATTCTCGCTTGATTAAGTAGAGATTTAATTACACATATGCACATAATTATGACAATTTTTCTCAAGTTTATATGCATTGTTTAATGATTATTTTCCCATGCTCACATGCAATTAAGCGTCAGTAAAATATCATCATCGTAGATTTTTGTAGAGAAAAATCTCACAAAAATTATCGGATCGAGTGGTATCGGAATAGGTTTGACCAATTTTACAAATTGTGAATATAGTCATGGGCAAGACCAGTTTTGCAGATTGTGAATATAGTCATGGGAAAGACAAAGAAGCAAGCCATGTTTTTACAGGCTGTCTCAAATCATCCTATGTTGTTGCACATTTTGAAGCTCTTTGAGGCCAACAATTTCAAGGATCTCATTTTCTCCGGATGAGGAGAATTCATGGCACAGGTTCAAGGATGAGTCACGTTTGATCATGTTCTGCCCTAAATATCTACCATTATATAATGTGGAAAGGAGATTTATAACTTGTTGGTCATCGATATGAGTAAGTCGTTGAGATCATTGTGACAAAGGCACTGGCACCCTACCCTAGTGATGTGAACATCACCGCAGTTATGATAAAGGGAAGCTGCAAGATCTCCATTAGCTTGATGTCCACCACAAGGTCCTGAAGTCCCACATAGATGCCATCAAGGGCGAGTTGAATGTGGGAATCATTCAAGGTTTGAAGCATGTGACCTCATGTCGGGAGAAAGCACCATAATGGAGGCTAACGAATAGTGTGATTGTCAACTAGAGATCCATTTTCCTTGGGAAATTGATATTTTTGAGATTTGGTTTACTCGAAATAAAGAAACTATTAGTGTTGATGTGATAGCCTCTGTTAAATTTGCAGAAGTAAAGATTGACATGTCAGAAGAGATATTTCTGGCACATGGCTAAGAAATTTCTCCATGCTCAATTTTTGAATATTTTCCCCTTGGCCTGGAGGCTAAGACGATCAATCGATCATGCTACTAACAATATTCAATAGTGATTTGCCACGTTGTTTCAGCTATAGAGATGATATAGAGTTCCAATCTGAAGACACTCCTCGTTATATCATTATATTATTTCTGATGGATCTATTGTGCATATATGATTTCCTGGAAGTCAAACACCAGGACTGTCTTTTCATAGAGCCAATCTTGACAGTGTTTTAAAATAAATGTTTTGAGGGCATTTTCTATGTTGCCACTCCCATGGATTTTTATTTCAAGCCGAGAAATGAGATAATTAAGCCAATCGTCAATGGGGTCTTGAATGTTATGAGATTGTGCGCAAAATCCAAGTCTGTGAAGCAAGTTGTTTTCACTTCATGCCAGTTCATTGGATCGACGGATTTGGCCTATACAAAGTCGAAAAACAATGGTCGTCATTTTAGCCACGACTTGCAAGATCCTAGGCATCTCTCGAACCAAAGCCTTCCCATGATGCTTGTTGGATTCGAGACCTACTACAATGGCATTGGAATATTACAGTTTGGAGACCTTTGTGTTTTTCATCACGGGGGCTTCCATGCATGGCTTCACAGGGGAGAGCAGGTAGCTCATCCAAGAGACAGTCATCGACATCACCGAGCGGGGCTTCTGTGTTTACGCCCTAGACCACCAGGGCCAAGATTTTATCGTTGCGTTCCACGCGCACATCCCTAACATCGGCCTTATCATCAATGACTGTGTTGACACTCATAACTAAAATGGGCTGCAACAAATCAATCCCGAGGCAACCTCGAACCACTTTGGATTAGAAGCTTCCCTCTTCTAACCCGAGAGGGATCTCTCGAAAAATGTCACGAAATAAATTGAGTAGCATGAAAAAGGTGGACAGATTTATGGGTGAATGATGGTCTTGGATTTGTGGGGTTTGAGGGTTAAACCAGGGAAAAGGTCCATTGGGCATGGAGTCAAACGGAAACCGAAGAAAGGAGATGATAGCAGAGATTAAATAACTTGCAGAAAGTGAGACAAAGTAGGTCTATCTTTCAGCGCTTTGATAAATCATGATGCGGTAGGGGAAAGAAAAAAAAGGCCGACATAGCAAAGGATACATGTAGAGTTCTGCAAATGTAGATTGGTCTTATACAGCTGATAGCTGGTGCAGAGGAAAGGCAATAAAAAAATACAGAAAACCTAAAACCTTTTGTTACAGTAGTGGTCGTACTAAAGTGTAACGAAGCCCATCAGTTAGAGGAAAACAAAATGTAATGCAGTCGCAATGGATTAAGGAAGACAGAAGGCTATGGTAAAACATTTCAGCTGCGAGTAAGGAAACACATAAATGAAATCCAAACAGTTTAACACATCTGAAAGAGAAGAAAACATGCTGAAAGAAATCGACTGTGTCGCAAACAGAAATCATTTTTATTACTCAAGTCTGGTTTACAAAATTCAGTCATTACAATGGAAATCTCTTCGAAAGAAGTTTTTTTTAGTCCTGCGCTCATGCGCGCCCCCATTTTTTTTTGTTACATACATCAGTCTTTTAAACATAAAAATAAAACTCTTTGTCTTCCAGGAATCTGAAGCGGTTTGTCTTCCTGGCACTCTGCGACTGACAAAAGCATTGCTGGCAAGATGGGTGTCTGATATTCATCATCTCTGGTCATCGTGATTGACTGGAAACGATGTTCTGATGTATGCTGTTGATTGAAACGCCCAGGGAGCACCGAACCTTTCTCCTAGCATGTTCCACACAAGTCAAACCCTATAGATTCTCAGAAATACCTCGTTCCTACAATTGGAATCACCTGTAAATCATAATACACCTTGTTGGATTTACTGTGTATAAATCCTTATACACAGTAATGACATCAATCCTCATCACTTTCAGTTTGATTTCTCTCAGAATTCTCGGAACTCTCTGCACTGTTGTGCATCATTGTGTCTTCAATGTCTCCTTCAGCCAGGAGTATTATGGAGCTCCCCCCAGACAACTGATGGATGAATGCTCGCAGGATGGTTCTCTGATATTCATCATCTCTGGTAGCAAATACCACAAGATCAGTTTCCACCTCTGTTCCATCATCTAGTACAACCCCCTTACTCGAGAAACTCCAATTGGAAGACCTTCGAAAACGTATGCAGCCTTCTTCTGCTCTTGAAAACAAATTACCAGGATATGTTGAAACGTTACAAGAAGTTAAATCCTCAACAAAGCTGTGGTCTGGAGCAAAACCATACTTTCTCAAGGGAAGTTTCCAGCATAGGTAAAGCTCCATGAACTTGAAGATTGCCCATCTCAGTGGTCTAAAAGCTGCGATAGTACACTGTACAGAAAACCCTGAGCAGACCTTTCTAGCAAGAACTGCGCAATACGTGTATTGTAAAAGAGTTGTAAGGGCAATCCTAAGAGCCCGTAAGAAATAATTTCCCAGTGCGCTCTTCTGAAGACCACTGGCCATCTCGATTCGCCTCAGCAGAATCCACAGCAAAATCTAATGCTGATTTCTGGGATCCAAATCTACAACTCTCTTTCCTTTGATCAGCTCATAAGCACTGTTTTCATCCGAGACTGAGCAGTCCATTGTATGTAAAGCTTTTCCTTTAAATACTTCTGGTCCTTTACTTGGAGGAAACGATGTGATATTGGGTAGATCCCCATATTTACCAATGCACAGGATTAAGAAATCAAAACGATGCCACTTATGTTGACAGGAAGGATGCTGAGATTTAAACATGCTTTGGGTTGCTGCAGCTTCATCGGAAATATTTCTCACCGGAGAACTTGGTTCTAAAGGATATTCTGATGTTGCCTTGGGGATTGCTTGAGAAGGATTTTCGATATCACTGTCGCATTTTTCTACGCAAGGTGTGCATAAGGTTCCATTGTCAAGTAATGCACCACCCCCGATTTCAGTTCAGGAAGGCTGGGAATGGCAACGCACATGCTGTCTGGCATTTGCATCGAATCCCACGTTTCCCCATTGTTGAAGTGATGATAGATGGAGAAAACTGCAATGCACGTCGTCCAGAACAACGCGTGAGGAATATTCATCTTCTTTGCAACTTTCCGACCCCATTGAAAAACTGGATCATGAACGATACAGCACCCCGGAGGAGCGCTCTCATTGGCATTCAGTCGCTGGATCAGCTGCTCCAAATTCGAACCGTCGAAGTTGTTGTTCGTATGATTGAAAACAACGTCGCTGATGTTGGTGTCGGGGTGGTAGTCTTCGGGAAGGCCGTCTGGAATGCACTCGAACTGTATGGGGAGCTTAAGCCGTGGCAGGAACTCCTTGGCTAGTGTGACTTTGACGGCAAACATTTCTTGAATGGATAAACGCCTCCTGAATGCAACATACCATCGGCATCGTGGAAAACGTAGTGCGATCGAGGGCCAAAGAATTTGGCATGATAGACCATCCACTTTTTCATTCTCGGAGGATTCAGATCGCCGTACAGAGAGGAGCCACCTCCTCGTTCAGAACCTGCTCGAATTACTGACGATCACCTGGCAAGCGTAACGCCTCCTTCCGACACAAATGGTAACGGTCCAATCACCATAGAAAGGTAACGCCCACCTGAAATGCTCCTATTTTTATCGGTGCGTCAGGCTTCAAAATCACCACTGTAGCAGATGGATACGCTACCGTTTTATTTTGATTGCTATTATTACTGTGGGTGCCTCCATGAAGGATCTTTTCATCATATAAATTGAGACAATCTTTTCTTTGTTATCGCCGACGATTCGCCGTCCCACACCACAATCTACACGATCTATAATTTCCGTAGTAGAATATACAAGAATATCTGGCTCTGCGTGTTGAAAATCTTCCAGGCTGACAATTGTCTGATTACCATAAACAGAAACTAGCTGAACGTTAAGAATCTTCACACTCGCTTACTTCTTCAAGAGGATGGTAACCTAGGGTTCCCTTTCATGATGCATATATTGAAGAAAATATGCTATTCCCATTTTGAACCGCACATACATTTCTATATGTATTCATCGAGATGGTCATTCGTTCATATTTACTCATAGAAGAGTAGCGACTTATCGCTGAACCTAGAATATGCGATGAGGGGCGACTTTCATCAATCCATAAATCATGGAATTATTCAAACCCTGCTGACATCATATCATCTCATTACTAAGCATGCATCACTGAATTATAAATATACATCACAGACTTCAATCGCCATATGTTCACTAGATAAATAACATACTGCATACAGACAGAATAAACGAATCGAGGAGCAGCCGCATTGGTGAATGAATTCATTGCATCATCGACTCATCATTGGTAACTATTGCCCCATATGAGAGGATAAACCGCTCCTTCGGCCCATCAGTGCCTCTTCCTTGTAATTTGTATCTAAGACCATCATATCTCCTTTGCCAAAGAAATCAAATGTCACAGTTATAGGAAGATGATGAATAATTAGCGGTAAAGGTTCTCGTATCTCTGGTGGATGGATAGTGATTTCCTGGCCATCCTAGCCACCCACACTACATTCAGGCCAACAAAATGACATCAACACAGCAGTAACATTGGCTCCATCAACCATATGCCCTCCATTATCTAAGATATTAAGGTCGAATAGTACTGCCCATATTGCTTTCTGAATAGACTCTTTGATTCCATATTGGACGCTTTTGCTCTGCGATCTACATGCTTGCACTTGGATACATTTCATGAATTTAGTATGGCATCTAGGTAGTCGCAGCAATTGCTAAACACGTTGTTGGTGACATGCAATTCTTTGTTGTCAATGGCCGAGACACCTGGGCATTTTCTCCCAGCATTCTCAGGTGCTCCAAATGCACTGATGACATTCCCAATGCCAGCAGCCCCTTGTTAATGTGAATAAATGAGAACCGATTCGTACTTTGGGCAACATAGTCGAATTTAATATCTGTTACAACAGACTGCAACGACATTGGTGGGGTTCAACTCTGTAATGATGCAAGGCGAGCATCCAGATTGGTGATTTATCTAAGATCATTTCGGTTGCATGGCACAGGGGGAAAACCCTTGCAAGCTGTTGGTGATCGAGGGTATTAGTTAATGGCTAGATTGCACACACGGTTGGTAGCCACGGCTTAAAGAAAAACAGGGCCTCTGGCGACAGGAGAAGATACGAGATCACACATCTCGTCTATAGCGGCCATCTTGCCACCTCAATGGCACAGATCATGTTTCGTCTATTCGTAGGATTGAAGCCTCTTTTTCTATCTTGTAAGGGCGTGACGAGGAAAATAAGATCAACTTTTAGGATCACGAGCTTATCATCGAGATATTGCTCAGAATCTCGGCCAAAATATGACGAGCAATTTATGTTCAAACTCCGCAACAATATCGAAGACCGTTTCGAGCACTTGAACTTGGTTATGGGTGCTTATTGTGTATCTTCAATGCAAACGAATACGTGTTCAAGTTGTTTGGGTTGAATAATGACGTAGAAATGGTCGTTGGCGATAATTGTGGCGAGGGTTTTCAAGGACCCATCCATGAAGGACACCATTTTCGTCTCTATTGAGTTCTCCATAACTGATAATCACTACGAGAGATTGCATTGGAATGTGGAGGTTTTGACCCAGATTTTTCTCCTTTCTAGTTAGATTTGAATTCCAACAAAGAGGCTCGACCTTAACAAAGAGCCTCAACCTTAACTTGAGGAACATAAATACTTGAGGCATCCAGAAGCAATGTCGGCCTTGCCATGGGTCACTTTGAAGAATTCTTGACATAGCAAACGAATCTCTTATGATATCCTGTCAAATTGAGAAATATATTCCTCCAATATAGGCAAGATTTCGGAGGTTTATATGAAGCCTGAACGGATCAGAAAGGGTTTAATGGGCCTGAATCTCAGATGTTCAAAATTCATACCGGCTAAGTTGTCATGTTTGAAAATTGGCATCGTCTGTAATCGCATTGACAATGAAGGAGAGCATCGCTTTCCAATAAAATGTGAAGGCTATATCGAATCCATTGTTTGTTTCAACTAGATTGTTGATACAAGAATGAATTTTGATTGCTCATGCGCCATGGGAACCTGTAAAACTACTTATTTGTTTGTCATAATACAATATCTTATGGCAAGTGAAACCAATTGGTTATGAATGTGCCAAAATAATTGAGGAGGACATCAGTTTTGGGCTGGCTTTCCACATTCTAATTATGGTAGTGGCTACTATAACAAAGCCAAGTGGATCAGAGTTATGAAAACACACAAGCATCAAGATTTTCCTATGGCCACCACGAATTCGTATTCACTATGGCCAGCACAAATTGGTATTCATTGTTGTCGCTATATGTTCTTTAGAGGGAACTATTGATTTTTCTGTGTGAGAAGTCATTTCGAGAAGTCATATCGTAGAAGCTCATGCAATGAGGCATGATAAAATTTGAAATCCATTTTTATAAGGTTGCCATATGTATATTTGATTGTAGTGGAGTTTGAGACCATAGAGTCTAACCACTAGTGCATTTCTATGGCATTAGCTTTAAGTTGATGTTGAAACATTGTAATGGGTCTTATAGCCATTGTTGAGTGAGAGGCATTGTTTTGCCTAAGCTTGTTTTGACAACATTGTAATGGGTCATGTAGCCACTGTTGAGTGAGAGGGATTGTTTTTTCTAGGTTTGTTTTGACAACATTGTAATGGTTCTTATAGCCACTATTGAGTGAGAGGCATTATTTTTCTTAAGGCATGTCTTGACAATCATTGTAAACTTGTCCATGAGTGTTTTATAATCTCTTGGTAAGTATGGTCTTTCTTTAAAATTTTTGAAAAATTTGTAATCCATGTATTATTAGCTACAAATTTGCATTGATGCAAGAATTGGCATCGACGTACTCACTCTAAAGTACAAAGGTGAAGGAGAAGAAGGGTGCAGCTTGTCAAAGACATTTGTTATGCAGGTCAAGGAATCAACTACAGATTTGCATTGATGCAAGTGTTGGCAACGACATCCTCATTCTTAAGTACAAAGGTGGAGGAGGTGAAGGGTGCGGCCTACCAGAGACATTTCTTATGCAGATCGAGTAGTGGGGAAGTGCATCGTGGAGTGTAAGACTCTTCCTAGAAGATGGTTGCAGATATTCAAGTTTCTCTCTATACTTTTGGAGGACCAAAAGTGATTTTTGTGGGGAGTTATGATCCAGGAGGATCTCCACACAAGGATTCAATGATTTTCACACCATGAAGAAGATCATTAAAATGTTAATTGATGATATGTGAAAAAATTTAAAAGACGAATGAGTAATGCCCCATTTAAAATTGTAAAAATGATTAATACTTTAAATGAGCATGAGAAGCTCATGTATTATTCATTCAAAAATGATTAATACTTGGAGTGAGTGGAATTACTTATGTGTTTTTCATTATATTTGTAAAAAGGGGAAATTAATTGTGTGAGAATCCACCTCACAAATTAGTTTCCAAGTTTTAAGGGGAAATTAGTTTTGTATGAGAATCCACCTTACAACTAGTTTTTCTATTCTCAAGAAGAGGATGAGAGTCTCATAGGTTGAGAAGAGGATGAGAGTCTCATAGGTTGGTTTGAGATTCTTCCTCATTTTATTGCAAGTGGTTTCCTAGTCTCAAGGGGAAGTTAAGGGTCTCATAGATTGGTTGAGATGCTTTCTCATTTTTTTTTCCTTGAGTTTTTATTTAGATCACAAATTTGTGGATCTTGTCTCCTTGAATTATGGAGAGAGGGAAACTATATAAATTCCATATGTAAGCATTGTGGAGGAGGCCCCTTTAGGCCCCTTGGAGAGAGAGCTTGCATGGGGATTAATGTAGTCCTTCTGGTGTCTAAAGAAATGTCACTTATGTGAGAGCCTTAAGTTATTTGTGTAAGAGAAGGTTTCTCTTGGTTTCAGCTTTGTATGGAGCATGTGCCACATTTTGTGAGAAGGTTTGAACCATGCTAAAGGAAGGATAATAAAGCGATTCATATTCCAAGCGGATCCAGAGATGTAGCCAAAAGATTCTGGTGAACTCAGTTAACACATGGGTGTCAAATTATATGTGTGAGCTTTGTTTGCATTCTCACTTGATTAAGTAGATATTTAATTACACATACGCACATAATTATGACAATTTTTCTCACGTTCATATGCAATTCTTAATGATTATTTTCTCATGGTCACATGCAATTAAGCGTCATTAAAATATCTTCATCGTAGATTTTTGTAGAGAAATGTCTCACAGAAATTCTCGGATGAGATATAACCTTGAAAGGTTATCCTAGCCCCTCAAAAATTTGAGGGATCTTTTTGAAACTCCTTAGGACTTATCTTCAAGTTCTATGTGGGGTTCCTAGGGATAAACACAGACAATGCAATGCAACTAGCAACTCTGGAAAAGGGTCATTTTGTTGCAATCAAGAAAATCACGGTAGAAGGAGACTCTCATTTTAATAAATGCTCTCAAATTATTGTTAAATGGGACCCTAGTGGACAAACTAACCATAAATGGAGGCTCTCCTCATGCCTGAAAGGAGTATCCAATTGCATTCCTCATATCCTAGTGTTGATCATATTTCATGTGAAACAAAAAGCAAATACCTTGGTTGATAGGTTAGATAATGAAGGAGTATTGATGGACACTCAAGATATATACACTAGTTAGGATAACATGGAAGAAACCTCCCTAAAGGATTATTGCTTATACATTCATATTTTAGATAAGAATACCCCTTATAGGGTGTTAGGGATGTGAGTTGAGGGCAATAAAGAGTCTCCTCCCTTCATCTCATAGGTGGCAAGTAATGTGCATTATGATATTGCATGTGAAGAGAATGGAGAGGACAAGGTAGATGATGTTTTTCCATCCCCTCAATCCTCCAATAAAAATCCCATTAACTCCCCTCCTTGCAGTCATGATAGCTTGGCGTTGGCAGGGGATTGTTATCTTCAATCAGGTTGTTTCAACAATGAATACTAGGAAAGGCAATTTGAAGGATCTACATGAAAGATATGTCATGGAGTACCATGGCTTGTGGTTAGTATTCCTTATGCTTGCTAGTTTAGGAAACACCTCTTATGGTTTAGGCTTGAGAGGCATTGTGACAGAGCCTTCAAAATATTCACTCTAATGTGGTCAAGGCTCTAAGAGTGAATGAGAAAATGTAGATAATTTGTGTATAGGGTCAAAGGTTCATGGGAATTGTGGAAGTGTAACGGCTTTGTCGGTAAAAGGAAGCAAACCCCTTTTCACCCAATCTAAGGTTTACAATTATTGGTGGGAGATTATCTCTATAGATATTAAGAGAGATATTCATGGTTCCCCATAGTTCTCTACTCTATGTTTAAAGAGGGGAAAAAACTAATCTTCAAGCATGGACGACCAACATAAGGAAAGGATGGTGATTGAGGGGGAGAATAATTCTTGACTTATTAGGAGAGGCATGCCTCGATCCTAAAATAATTTAGTAAAGGTACGTCATCCAATAGGTTAACCAAGGAAAAGAATGAATCCAGAGAGGTTGTAATGCATTACCTCAAGATATTCACTCCAAAATCAAGGAAAAGGTTGAAAGAATTGAGTATAAGGTTAGGAAGAAATAGGGAAGCTCATATTCAAAGGTTATTGATTCTAAATTCATGGATTGGATAGAAAATATTTGTTTCTCATGTAATAGGGACACCAAATACTTTAGGAAGATTGATATTCACTGGAATACTCAATCAAGCATCGCCCAAATGATAGAAAAGTAGGGCATTAAATAGAAGACCATATTGGATATTTTGTACATGAAACATAAAGTCACAATGGATCAATTGCATTTCTTGGACAAGAAATATGAGGCCATGGTCAAGGTTCTGTGGGATATGGACATTGTTGGACAATCTGAGAACCAAGAGAACTAGACACCAAGCACATAAGCTCCTGCATATGCCAATCCCCCTCTCATTTATGTGGAATAAGCCTCTGAGGTTGAGGACAAGATGCCTCTCTATTTGTTCATAACTCTCTAATTTTATTTAATGTCAAATATTAGAAATAGTACTCACCATAATATAGGCTATAGAATAGAATGCCAGTTTGTTATTTTTTGGCTCAAAATAAACAATTGTAATCTCTTTATAACCATAAATAAAACTCCTATAATATATGGTCTTATGGATTATATGAATAGCTTTGAAAATTTTAATGTCTATCATAGGAAAAATCATTAAGCAGAATCATAGTGAGTCTGAGAAGCATATAATTTTTTGTAAAATTATTAATATATCGGTAGTTAATCTTACAAAAAAAATCTTTCTAACTTCAAATAGACTTTTGAAGGTGATTTTTTAAGTATTCAGTGCACCTAATTTATATTTTCATACCAATGCATTTAATTATAATAAACACACCAAAACAATACTTACACTAAAACTTATGCAAAGGAAAACCTTTGTGAAGTACTAATCGTGGAGGTTTGTTCTTATACTTTCATTAAAAATTGTTACAATGGTGCATTTAGGATAATGTAATCCACCAATGCTATATAATATGATAGGCACACCGCATGCTAAATTTGCACTTTATAAAAAACCATACCATGTTCTTTCATTAATGCATTAAAAAATCAAAAAAATAAAGAGGGGGAATTTTATTTTGTAAAAGTGATTCAAACAAAATCCTAAAGTGTAATCCATTGTTTTTCCAAAAGTTATAGGAGAGACTTGTGCAAGAGAGATCTATGATGTAATATATTGGATTGGATCGATTTTTCTAAAGAGGGAAATTTGTAAGGGGTCACCATGGGTCACATACAAATTTGTAGAGGAGAAATTTTAGGCATGTAACTTCATTCTCTTCATCTCAACAAAGTTTCCCCTCAATAAAATAAAAAAATTCCCATTTTTATTTTTAAATTTTCCTATTCATAGTTATTGTTTATTTCAACAAAATAGAAGGTTTGAAATTCACCTTTGACACTCCAAACCTTGGATTTGTTGATGCTTCTCTTTTCAATATTTTACATTGCTACAAACCCTAGCTTTGTTGTTTCTTCCCTTTTGTTTTACATTGTTGGAAATATTAGCAGAAAGGGTTTACCCTTTCACAATGATATTTTTTGTGGGGGCATTGTGTATTTGTTGGCATCAACAGTTATTTTAATGTAAAAAATGTTGAATGATTTGGGGCCCCACGTTGCATTGGATTCAAAACCATGTCCTTATTAGTTTAAAAAAAATGGGGTTTCACGTTATGTACTATATAATAAATATGTAATAATGCATTATTTAATGCAAAGCACACTCCTTTGCTATGTTAATTAAAAAAATGTTTTGAGGTTTCAAAGTGCACATTGTATAGTATATACACACCAACCCGTTTATATGTATAATGCACGTCATTGCATATTATTGTATAATGTGCATTGATTAACCTGAAAACAATTTTAGGCTATAATTATTTACTTTGTTTGTAAAACATATTTCATGGTTGTGAGGAATGATTGTTATCCTCCCCACCCGGGTTCAATAGCCATAATGACATGAATAAAGCTCATAATGAGTATGTTGTAATGGCTTCAGGCCTATTTGTATTGGAAAGTTTCCTTTGATTCAAAACTGAATAGTAGGGCAACTGCTATTTCCGGGAAAAAAAAAACCTTTTTGAAAAAAAATATTTTTTATATTTCTTTATGTAGGTCTTTTATTGATAGAAGATGGCTTATAAAAGATCAGGGAAAAAAAACTTATGGCAATGAGCACGAAGGAAGCACATCCAAAGAAGAGAACATGGAAATTTATTTGAAGTTTTAATATAAAATTAACATTTATTTTTATTTGAATTATCTGTAAGTTTAAATTATGTGTATTAGTTAATGTGTGTCATGCAAACTTTAAAAACAAAAAAAAAGTGATAAAATTGTTTGCAAGTTGAATGGAAAAACCGTAAAATCCTTATGAAAATATTGCAAACAAGGGAATTAGGTGGATTAAAATGAAGTTTTTCTCTGAATTTTTATTAATAATGTATTTCTTAACAATAATAGATAACAATTTTGAGCCATTTAATTTCACATATTTTTATTTTAGATAAACAAAAATTCAATACTTAGGTGCTATAGGCACAAACCAAAAAAGAACCTCATGTTGGATTACTGAGAGGGGGGGGAGGGATGAATCAATCATGAACAATTTATACCACTTATTAATCATTTTAACCACAATGTATATTCCTTTAACTTATTCAACAATGTTCATTAGTTCATCGTTAATATGTTATTGCATCATATAACATTAACATCCATCAGTGTATAATAAACAATAATAGACACATCCACATAGTGGATAGTACACCAATATTTTACATGGAAACCCAATGCAAGAGAAAACCACAGAATGTTTTTCTTATATGTCTTTAACAATTACATTCAAGGAAGCACCAACTTCCAATTCTTTGGCTCCAACCCCCTAGTTTCTCAGGCTACAACCTGAGGGAATATCCAACTCCCCAATTCTTTGGCTACAACTAGAAGGAGTCTATAACCCCCTATGTTCTCCAGATACAACCGGAAGGTGGCTACAACCACCTAGTTATCAAGATCCAACCTGAAGGAGCTCCAACTCCCTGATTCTCTAGCACCAACCGAAAGGAGGCTACAACCCCCTTTCATTTCCCCATCCTGTCGCCCTGAAATATAAGTTCCAAATAGATGATGAAACCACTGCCACACTGTCACTGTGAGATATACCACTATAAACCTGTACCAATCTATGCTAACAACCTGTAACAAACCTATACCAATAACATGTGATCAACCTGTCCTGTAATCATCTTGTAACAACAAAAACCAACAGGTACACGACATGTATATGCTACACCTCACCTATGTACGTTACCTATATATATTGTAGCATGCATATGTATGTGGCTTGTCTATATTGCAGTCTGTGTACACCTGCAGAAGGCTAGGGTTCTAATTTTTTTGAAACTCAGACCCTTTGTTGCCTCTGTCACATCAACTTACAATCTATCCCAACCTGTACCAATCAACTTGTACTATCAACCATGTACATCAATCACTCACACAACCTGTACCATCACAAGTGCATCAAATATGCACATCACAATACCTCATAACCATCACCAAGACCAAGATGTGTTTTTACTAATATATCAATATATCTATGACACATCATCCATATACCATGTGTCAACAATACTACTATCAAGTGCTTCTAACCATGCACCAAGCATGTACCAATCATAGCAAGTGCCTCTAAACATGTACCAAGAATATCTCTCAATAGATCATATCTGATAACATAGATCTCATACTCAATATCAAAAGAATATCTTTCAAACCATGTGCATCTATGGCTCTCTAGTCATGTGCCATACATGTGCACACAATCATAATCATGTGTAATAAAACCTCACATGGAATAGACATAAATACCTCACTGATATGCAACCTCAAACTAACCAACAAATTCACCAACACATCACAATAAAAAACACTCAACCATGTACCACAAATTACAAGATATGCCTCAACACTAACAAGATGTACCAATGATAAATACCAGATATACCTACAGTGTATTTCTATAGATCTGAATTATACAGTAAGTGCCATACATCCAATAGCCTCTCTAGGTAAAAACCTTAAACCCCCATAACCATATCTCATGTAGGCAACAATATCCAACTACTCATAAAATAAGACATACCTTTTGATCCTGTAACTAGATCTGTTGTACTCAATCATTGTAGACCTTCCTGGGAACTTTCTTTCAAATTCTGAGAACCTGACACCCTCAACAACTCAAGCTTTCATGGCTTTTCAACTGTACGTGCCATTTTATACTATCAGCCTGTGTACGCACGCGACCTCTTCCACTACAGTCCACGAACACCTCAAAAACTAAGGTTTTTTCAGTATTTCTGCAACTCCGAAACTTTCACCGTCAACCCTTCTTTCTACCTCATACTTTTGTAACTTTAGATGTATCAATGAGTACCTACAATAAAACTTACATAATAATAGATATTCAATGTTCTCAAAATTTGCTAATAGGAGACCCTTTCTCTCTTATTTATACTCTCCGAGTAGCTTCCTCTAGGGGTTACCTTCTAACCAACTTAACCCAACTTCCTTCTTTTAAGGCTAACCCACTTCTAACCACTTGTCCACTTACAACCATTTTATCCACAAATAGTAATCTCTCCACTTCTAGTTGCAACTAAATTTATATTTAATTTATTTATTTTGCAACCACTTTGACTTATCCATAAATAGTAAACTCACCACTTCTTGTTTTAACTACTTTATTATTTAAATAATTTCTCTTTGCAACCACTTTGACGGCTTTATTATTTAAATAATTTCTCTTTACTCAAAACTTCTTGTTGCAACTAACTTTTCTATAATTAGCCAATTCATAACTTCTTTGCCCTTAACTGACTTCTTGTTTTTTTTTTTTTGTAAGTTATTTTAGGAATCTATATTGCTGAAAATAATATGATTCAAAAGGTGGGCCTCCTAGTCTGCCTAGAAGGAAACCAGACTAGGGGGTCCCTAGTTGCGCAAGTTGAAAGTAACGAGGGATGGTTCTGGTCTGCCACCAAGGGAAACCAGACCAGAACTTCCAATTTCAGTTGGAGAAAAAACATATACATGAAAGAAGAAACTAAAACTACCCTCCTAAACCAGAGCGTGAAAGATATATGAGCTAACCTGACAAAGCCTAGCATTATTGCCTATAGACTACCAATTCATTGATCTGAAACTATGAAGTGTTTCTGCACCTGGGGGTGCTCCTTCCCATCATCCGCCTGGCTCTTGTTATCTTCCTTCTGTGAGGTCATGTGAGTCTTCCTGATTTGAGTTGGTGCACCGTGTCCATCGGTAGGCGTGATGTCCATGTGATGGAAATAGCGTAGGTAGAGGTGGAACTGGGCTGTCAATCGCTCCAACTTGCATTTCTGGTCCTTCTCTACCTCTACTAACAGTTTGGTAATAGTTTCCAGACTGTTGATGCGACGCAAGATCTCGTCCAACATTTTATTGTTTTCCTTGTTGTCCTCCTGCCTAGATTCTTCCCTTTCTAAAATCACTTTTCCAATCATCATCTTAGTTAGCCACGCCACCTCCACTATTTTGTGGAAGAGGGTTTCCCAGGGTTGCGTGGCCCCAGGATCAGTTACCCAGTCTGCTTCATGTACCAATGCATCCCGCGCTTTACCTTTTCACTTGTTCTTTAATTCCTTTTCCCACCAGGAGATGGTTTCCTTCCCCTTCGACGCAACCCGAGTTTGGAAGGTTCCCTCTGCATCTTTCACAGCCTGTTCCATTCTTGTTAGCCGTCGTGGAATGTTTGGGACTTCCTTCCCACAGGGGTTCCTTTTCCTATGCGTTTTCTTTAGACACGCCATCCCACTTTGACTATCACAGCTCCTGTGTTGGTTACTCTGCATGTGCCTCACTTCCCAGGTATTCATCCTTTCCCTCCCCTTGACTCTGTGATAATCCCTACTATTGTGCTCCTTCTGATTGTGTCTATTTATGTTGTCCCTCTTCTTATTGAACTTTCCCTGCTGCAATCTCGTCCTTTCAATCTTGGTTTGCTCACGGTGATGTGTGCTACCGTCAAGTTTCATGTTAAGGCTCGTATGATCATGATAGGTTGTCCTTTGTCCCTATGCGATGACTTCCCTTTCTCACTTTTGATATGTTTGTGTTGCTCTCCGTACATGTACTTGGCCTGGTGGATCGATCATGGTTATCATCTGCCTCACATGCCTTATATATTTCGTTGCATGTGACTTGTTCCCTGGCTTTTCACTTGTTCTTTCCCAATGCCTCTTACTGGCATAATGGCCTTGCTTCTGGTCATCCGTTTGTTGATTATTATGCTCTTGCATAATAATTAGTGGCAAAGTTTTAGGCAATCCTATCCAACCTAGGGCTCGTGTCCCTTTTGCGAAGCCTTGCAATGTCCTCCTCAATGTGACCTTCCATGCTTAAACTACCTTCATGATCTTTGGCCACAAGGTGGTTGCAGTCTATTCTGAGTTGCCCATATGGAATGTTGATATAGGTATCATCTAGTTCTGGGCCTTCCTTGTCGACCCCCTCGTTAGCGATCCTATCCGCTAGTGCATTCGTTGACCTGCGGACCCAACACAACTCCACTATATTCAAATTTCTCAGATCCTCCTGGATTTTTTGTAAGGAGTGTGCAAGGCGCCAGTGGCTCTAAACCTTGCCCACTCTGGTTCCATTTTGGAGTATTTTCACCATGTTGATAACCATGGTGGATTCACCTTCCACAATGGTGTTTTCCATCCTTTCACGACTGAGGATTTAAAGTCCAAGTTCCAGGGCTCCAAATTCTGTCACGTTGTTGGTTGAGTTCCCCATGCTCCCAACGTACAGTCGAATGATGTTGTTTCCATTGTCTCTGATCACTCCACCTGCCCCTGCCACTCCTGGATTTCCTTTTCTCACCCCGTCAAAGTTTAGTTTGAAGAACCCTGATGGAGGGGGATTCCAGTTGCGGGCTCCTAACTGGAGTTGCGGTTTTCACCCTATAGGTAGGTTGTTGCGCCAATATTTCAGTTGAAAAAAGTCTAGGATACGAGAGTCTTGGTCTGTGGGTTGCGATTTCTCTGTCTTTCAGTTGTGGCTCTCCATCGTTTCTCTTATTTGAGAGACTATTGTCTCATTTATTTGTGTTGTCGGTATGCTTTCATTCTTGAAGATGCGTCGACTCTGTTCTTTCCAGATTTCCCATACGATCACCCCCGACATTAGATTCCAATAGAGGTTTACCATTTCATTTTCACTGAAACTCTCATTCCAGTTGTTGATTGTTGCATTGATGTTCCCCCAGATCCTATTGGATCGGCGGAAGATGCTTGTCTCCCAATCCAAAATCTATGTTATGTAACTGCATTCATTTAGGAGGTGGTTAGTTGTTTCCTCATTGTCTAGACAGATATGGAAATGAGAGGGACCTATGAAACCCATTTTCATGAGGTTCTCCCAGGTTAGAATTCGGTTATGTGGAACTAGCCATTTGAACATTTTGATTTTTGCCCATTGGGGGATTTTCCAAAAAATTTCCCATTGTTGCTCTTGATTTTTTTGGTCTTGACCTGTGATGTAATATCGTGCTTCTTTTAAGTTGAATTCACCCCCATTTTTCCTGCCCCACCTCAATTTTTCCTCTTCTTTCGAGACCCCAATTTTCCTTTTTCCCAATTCCTCCTCCACCTCTTTCATTATTGTTTTGATTTGAGCTCTATTTTGTGGGTTAATTTTGTCCCAGATCCTCCATCTGGTGTTGCCATCCCTTTGCTTCTAGTAATAATGGATTTTTGTTTTGCCTTGCCCAATCATTTCCTATTGAAGCTCCTCCTTGTTCGTATTTTCCATTATGGGTTACTGTTGCCATGCGTCCTCCCAAAACCTTGTTGTTCTACCACTTCTGACTTCCCATAAGCTATGTTTTTGGATCCAGTTCTTATTTCTCCAGGCAAGATTCCAGATGGTTGATCCCTCCCTTGTTCCCATGAACCAAATTCACTCTTGGTCGCTTATGTTGGGGGCATACTTGGCCTTCCAAATATTTTCCCATGGTACTAATTTGTCTTTTACCCATATCCACCAGAGTTTTGCCCCGTAGGCTTCGTTGGTTACCTATGGTTCCTGTAACCCCAGGTCGCCTTTGCTTTTTGGCTTGCATGCCTTCTCCCAAGCCACAAGGGCCCATTTCTTTTTATGTTTTGTGTTGCACTATAGGAATTCTCGTTGGATGGCTCTTATATTTTGTAGAATTCCTTTGGGGGCTGGGAACACTGACATCATATACGTCGGAATTGCTTGAAGAACCGTTTTGGTGAGGATAAGACTTCCATACAGGTTTGGGGATCTATAAGTTCAATTTTTTACCCTCTCCTACAGTTTGTTGATAACTCCTTCACACGTAGCCTTTGTGCAAGCTCTGTCCGTCAAGGGGATTCCCAAGTATTTCGCTGGGAGCATTTTACGTTCAAACCCCATAATGTTGGTCAAGTTTCATTGAATTGCTAGATTAGTGTTGAAGAAATATATCATGGATTTGGAGAGGTTGATTTCCTCCCCCAAGGATTCCCCGGAGTCGTTTAAGATTGTTTTAAAATCCTTTTCTTCCTTTACCATGGGTGTGTCATGGAGTAGGGTATCATCAACAAACTGTTGGTGTGTGGAGGTTGGACAGTTTTCAAAAGGTTTGATGCCTTTTATTTCACCAATTGCAGTTGCACTTTTAATGATTCTGCTTAACCCTTCCATCATTAGAATGAATAGGAAGGGGGACAATGGGTCCCATTGTCTTATGCCTCTCTATGGACAAGAAGGTTTGGTTGGAGCCCCATTGATTAGTAGCGAGTAGCTTGTCGTTGAGACTAGAGTGACTATCCAGTTGATCCAGTGTTGGTCGAAACCAAAAGATTCCAACATCTTGGCCATGTAGTGCCAGCTTATTTTGTGGTAATCCTTCGCCGGATCGAGTTGTATTATCATCCCCCCTCTCCTTTGGATTTTCAACATGTGAATGATCTCATGGGCTTGGATGATATTGTCCAGGATTTCTCTTCCTTCCACAAAAATCATCTGTTCCTGTGAAATTAGTGTGGGAAGGAGTGATTTCAGTCTATTGGCTATGAATTTGGATAATATATTGTAAACTACATTGCATAAATCTATAGGCTTGTAGTAGTCTGGGGTCCTAGCTTCATTTTCTTTCTGGATTAGAGTGATCGATGTGGAATTTAAGGCTTTCAGGATGGATGTCGATTTCCTGGAGTCCTCCACCACCCCATAAATATCATGTTTAACCACTTCCTAGCATGCTTTGAAGAATTCCATTGTGAATCCATCCGGGCATGGGGCCTTTTCATTGGGCATCTCCTGGACCACTTGGTCAATTTCTTCCTTTGCGATGGGTTTGATTAGGCCAACATTTTGCTCCTTTGTGACCAGCTTGGGGATGTGATGAATTATTCTTTGTATGGCCTCAGATATGTCTTGGTTGGGTTCCTAGGCTATCCCCTAGAAGTGGTTGACCAGTGCATTCTCAATTTCTTGGTGGGATTCTCTTTTGATCCCATCCTCATGCCTAATCTTCAAGATTTTTTTATGGGATCTTCTTGCAATAGTTGTTCTATGAAAAAACTTGTTATTCCTTATGCAGGATCATCACTCCACCTCAGCAATGCACCAGTTGGATAGCACATCAAAGTGCATTCAAGGAGGGGAGAGGCATCAACCCTCTCATTTTTCCCTCATTTTTAAATTTCAAATATAAAAATTAAATGCAATTAAATGTTGTAAGGATGGAAGAGCGAATTCGATGCCTTTGTGTAGGAAGGAGATAATGTTGCCTTTAATGGCTGATAGGTTGATGATATCTAGATCTGATTCGGACTAGATGGCCATCAAATGTAATTCAATGTAATTAATGAGAGTTAGGTAGCTTGGAGGGAAAGGCTCGAGGAGCCCCTCTTTTGTAAAATATCTTTGTCAAAATTCATTAGATCTAGTATGTAGAGGAGATGAGCGGGTAGAGAGCTCAAGAGAGGAGAGAACTGAGACTTTGTTGTAGTCCAGTCTTTGTAAACATTGTACAGACATCCTGAGATTCATACAAAGCAGTTTTTCCTGCATATGATTCTATGTATTCATGTGTTTTATGAATGTCATGTGTGTGTTTATTTATGATGTAGATGTATGAATAGTTTCCATCTGCAGGGTGAAGATAGATTCCACTATCTTTGAGAGTTTTGTTAATATGTTGTGGGTTCTTTAGGATATGTAAGGAGTGCACAATAGAGTATTGAGCCTTTGTAGCCAGCGCAAGGAGTGTGCATCTGAACTCTTTCGAGTCAGAGAAGAACGTGCCAGGAGGGCACACTAGAACATTTACAGACTCAAGGAGATCCTCAAAATTACTGAATAATCTAGAGGAAAGACTGTGCATGGGATTTAAAATGTCTTTGTGTGCACAAGAGTGAGGATTCACTGATGTCCCAAAGACGTTAGGGACCGTCCATCCTCAAGGTTGACAGGTAGAAGCAGATCGAAGGATACAGGCGATAAAGCTCTGGAAGATCTGCGAGGAGTAGAAGGAGAAACTCTCGAACTCCGAAGAGAGGAGTTGATCCTAACCGTTGATCGCAAAAGGAGCACGTGGCAGGGGATCAAGAAGTTCAAGATTCAGGAACTGGAGGGCCTTGAGCGAAAGTTCTAGAGTTTCGTGAAGTCACGAAAATCGAACCATAGTGGGGCCAGTAGATTTTAGGAGACGCATGGTGGAAGTTCAGAAACTCAGAGAAGAGCGCTTTGGGAAAAGATGAAAGAATAAGTTGGGATATCCACGAAGTCTGAACTATGAAAGGATAGGCCCGTGGTCATAGCCATGGTCATTTGAGAGAAAAAAGTGTGTGTGTGTGTGTGGGTAGATTGGTTTTGGGTGCCCGCGAGGACCCAAGGAGTCGCTTCGACTCAGTATTTTGAACGATCCAAGACCAGGAGGTTGAGCAGCCCTTTGGAGGGAAGGGGGTTTGTGCCAGGTGGTATCAGAGATTGATTTCACCTGTAGATTTCAGGCGGAAGAGGAGGAGGAGACAAAGTATTGATTCTCTGTGAATGATTGTTGTGAGTGTGCAACAACAAATTGAATGGTCGGGTGAGTTGTAGGAAGAGTTGGAGATGCTCTCGGATGAAAAGTAATCTACAGACTTTCCAAGAGGTCAAGAAGAGGGTGAAAATGGCTACTAAATTCCATAAACGTGGTAGGAAAAAGGACTGCCAGCAGAAAAGTAGAGCATAAATTGACAAAGAGCTCAATGAAATTAGAGCAGACATGGAGAGGCTAGCATTGAATATGTAGCAGAAGGTAAAGGTACACTGGAGGTACGAATGGCCTTTGAAGAGGAAAGAGAAATGGCATGTCCAGAAGTTGTTAGCCAGAAGGAAACAATAGATGTTGAGAAGGTGGCTGAGGAAAGTTGAAAACCTCAATGACATAGAAGATGAAGTGGTTCACATTTGTGAGCCAGATATTGGGAGGAACCTTGGTGAAGAGGAGGAGGTGAGATCAGTTAAAGTTATCATAAGCTGCCAAGAGGGCGGAGATGAATTTTCAGATTTCCAGGTGGGCAATGAGATGAGATCAATCGATCTCATAGACTGCCAGGTAGGCAGAAGAGAAATCCCATATTTCCAGGTGGTCAAGGGAGAAGAGATGAATTCAGAGGTGAGTTCGGATCAGCAAGGAGTGTTTTCATAGGAGGATCAGAGGAGTGTTTTGATCATTGGGGGAATTGAGGTATTCCTGCCACATAGCCCAGTTGAGGCCAGAGCATGTGTTGTATATGCAACAGTAGAAGAAAGACAATCAGCACTGACTATCATAGAGGAGGAGAAGGAGAAGACACTGATGTTTGTCCCAACAGAAGAAGAAGATCATGTAGTTAAGATTCTCACTCCATGGGAGAAGGAGTTGGAGATGTTGTAGGTTTGGTTGAAAAATACAGAACTAGAAGATGGCTACCAGGAGAGAGTCATACTAGATGGAGCAGAATACCAATATGGGGAGCAGCTGGAGGAAGTTGGGGTTGAACCAGCACAGGGAGAGCTGGAAGAAGTTAATCTGTCAGAAGAGGAATAAGATGAGCATCAACTCAGTCATGACACTGCAAAATAGGAATCTGCAGTAGGATAGTAAGATAATTCATCAGGAGATGAAGGCATCAATGGATATCAAGTGGATCTACCCATTGACAAGGAGGAAGTGATGCAGAGAAGGCTACAAAAAAAGATCCAGCCAGCAAAGGAACTGGATGAGGTGATTGAGGAGATAAGAGAGTTGATGTTGAAGTCATCACAGGAGACTATTAGCAAGGAGAAGTTGAATAGAAGGAATCCTGCAAGAGCAGTAGGGAAGCAATGGTAGCAGCAAAGCAGGGGAGCAGGAGGACAAATCCAAAGGAGAGTTTGGGATCCAAGAGGATTTCAAAAGAGTTGGGAATCTCATGAGCAGGAGCTCATGAATTTTTCACAACAGTGGAGTATGATGCAGGAGCATCGCTCCACCTCAGTAATGCACCAGCTGGACAACACATGAGGCGCCAACCCTCTCATTTTTCCCTCATTTTTAAATTTCAAATATAAAAATTAAATCCAATTAAATGTTGTAAGGCTAGAAGATCCAAGCCGATGCCTTTGTGCAGGAAGAAAATAATATCTCCTTTAATGGTTGACAGGTTGATGACATCTACATCAGATTCAGACTAGATGGCCATTGAATGTAATTCAATGTAATTAATGAGATTTAGGTAGCTTGGAGAGAAAGACTCAAGGAGCCCCTCTTTTGTAAAATATCTTTCTATCAAAATTCATTAGATCTAGTATGTAGAGAGATGAGCGGGTAGAGAGCTCAAGAGAGGAGAGAAATGAGAAGTTTTTGTAGTCCAGACTTTGTAAACATTGTACAGACATCCCGAGATTAATACAAAGCAGTTTTTCCTGCATATGATTATGTGTATTCATGTGTTTTATGAATTTCATGTGTGTTATGAATTTTTATGAATTTCATGAATTTCATGTGTTTTATGAATTTATGTTGTAGATGTATGAATAGTTTCCATCTGCGGGGTGAAGATAGATTCCACTATCTTTGAGAGTTTTGTTAATTTGTTCTGGGTTCTTTAGGCTGTGCAAGGAGTGCACAACAAAGTATGGAACATTTGTAGCCAGCGCAAGGAGTGCGCATCTGAACTCTTTCAAGTCATAGAAGAACATGCCAGGAGGGCACACCAAAACATTTACAGACTCAAGGAGATCCTCAGAGTTACTAAATACTCTGGAGGAAAGACTTTGCATGAGATTTAAACTTTATTTGTGTGCACAGGAGCGAGGATTCGTCAAAGTCCCGAAGAGGTTAGGGACCGTTCATCATCGATGTTGCCAAGTGGAAACAGATCGAAGGATTCGAGAGGTAAAGCTCTGGAATATCTGTGGGGAGTAGAAGGAGAAACTCCTGAACTCTGAAGAGAGGATTTGATCCTAGTCATTGATCATGAAAGGAGCACATGGCATCGGATCAAGAAGTTTGGGATTCGGGAACTGGAGGTCCGTGAGCAAAAGGTCTAGATTTCCATGAAGTCGTGAAACCCGAACCATAGTGGGGCTAGAATATTTGAGGAGACGTATGGTGGAAGTTCAAAAACTCGAAGAAGAGCACTTCGAGAAAAGTTAAAAGAAGAAGTTGGGATATCCTCGAAGTCCGAACCATGAAAGGATAGGCCCGCAGTCATAGTCATGGTGATTTGAGAGAAAAACTTGTGTGTGTATGGGTAGATTGGTTTGGAGTGCCCACACAGACCCAAGGAGTCGCTCTGACTCTGTATTTCAAACAATCCAAGATCGGGAGGTCAAGAATCCCTTTGGAGAGAAAGGGGTTTGTGCCAATTCCTCTCCCCTTCCTTTAGCCACCTTATTCTGGAATTTTGGCGCCACAGGATTTCTTCCTGTTGGCATATTGCTTCCCATTCCTTGGTCATTTGGATCTCTTGTTTTTTGTGATACTATGTGTATCCCTCTTCGATGCACTGTTCTTGTAGATTCCTGATTCTCTCCTCAATGCTCTTTTTCCCTTAGTTTATATTTCCAAAGAATTCCTTCTTCCACTCCTTGAGTTTTTGTTTGATGTACTTGATTTTTTTGTAAAGTTTGAATATCCTTGTCCCTTGATTTGGTAGTTCCTCCCGCCACCATTGGTTGATGGTATCCTTAAAGGTGGGATGGTCAATCCAAAAATTCTCAAATCTAAATGGTATGTTCTTCGGTGTAGTTTGAAAATTAGCTTCTAGTTCAATTGGCCAGTGATCTGATCCCCCCCAAGAGAGTATGTTGCAGTCCAAAGTTAGTCCCTGCAACAAGATTGATTCCAACACCAAGAATATGTCTAGCCTTGTAGCTACTTGGTGGTGACCTAGTCTTCTGTTGTTCTAGGTGAACTAACCATTGTTGGTCCTGATGTCCATGAGCTTCATTGTGTCAATGAAAGCTGAGAATTCTTTCACATCTCTGTCCATTCTCCTGGTGCCCCTTTTTTTCTCAGCGAGTGTAGTGATGATGTTGAAATCCCCTGCAATGATCCAATGGGGATTGTGTGTTAAGCCCTAAATAGTGGCTCATTACCCCTTAATTGGGGCATATTATATTATTAATTTTATTTTATGTATGTCGGCTTTAATCCATTAGTTGTAATTATACCTCCTAGTCTCCTATATATACCAAGGAGACATTTTCATTTGGAATCATCTTGTAATTGAAAATTTATGTGGGCATAAGGAGTTTTCCCCCTCAAAGAGGTTTATTATATGAATTTATCTCTTTTTCAAGGCCTTGAGTACTTATTCTGAGGTTTTCCTATGCTATATTGATATTTGGTTCCTAACATATGGTATCAGAGCTCAAGGTCTTGGAGGTTTTGCTGCTACATCTAAGACACCTTGGAATTTTCGCTCTAACTTTTTTTCTATAATGATTCAAAAGGAACTTATTGGAGGATATTTAGTAGACAGATCAAGGTACGTTGGGTTAAAATTTCATCTCCTAGGGCCTTATACTTTCAGAGATACATCCTTTCTAAGATAGGGTTTTGGAATCATCCTGAATTGAGTCATTGCAGAATTTTCGCTATAAATTTTTTTATGTAATGTTTCAGACCCTGAACTCTGGAGGCTATTCACATAAATTATTAAATTATCTATGGTAATAGTTTCAGATTCTGGGTCATCTTAAATTTGTAGATACACCCTGTGTAATATAGGGTATATTACTAGTCCTATTAACTAGTCTCAAGTAGGTGTTCTGGGTACAACAATCATAACTTCTTCCTAGAGTAGCCAAATTGAGTGAGACTAGTTTCATTGGATTGTGGACAGACCGTAGTAGTTCTGGTACAAGTTTCAGAATTGTATATCAATTATTTTGTGCAGGGCATGCTATACAAGTGACATCTCCTGGAAAGGAAAAAAAATGGCAAGTTGTGGGGAAGTTACCCTAAATTCCACTTGGCACATCCAATTTTGATCAAACCTGTG
This sequence comes from Picea sitchensis, assembly GCA_010110895.2. Taxonomy (NCBI): domain Eukaryota; kingdom Viridiplantae; phylum Streptophyta; class Pinopsida; order Pinales; family Pinaceae; genus Picea; species Picea sitchensis. The sequence goes on from SNQJ01S0113765.1 coordinate 35,104, forward strand.
GCATTGCAGAGAAGAAATATCATAGACTTACAAAAAATAAAATTTTATACTCATAAGGTCTGAAATTTTTGAGATACAATAAAAGGGATATTGTCTAGCAAAACCACCTCAAAATCAAGGTTTAAAGTGATACTTGGCCAACATGCCACCAAAAAAGGGAACTTCTACACCAAATAAACCTCCAGACAATCCTACTTGGACTCTTGATGAAGGTGAAGAAATGTGTAGGGACATAAATGATTTAAAAAAGAAGACAGTAACAAAATATAAACTACAAGAGATGGAAGCTAAGTTGGAGGCAATAAATACTAAGATGGATGGTTTAAAAGAGGACATCATGGAAGGATTGAAAAAATTCGTAATAGAGAGGACACATGAAAGTGAAAATGTATCACATGAAATTCATGATGAGGACACAAGGAAGGTGAATCAATAATGGAGAAACTCCAACTTTGGGTTGAAGACCAACCATGTTCATAAGATCGATATGAGGAAGTTTGATGGCAAGGACCCTATCACATGGATACTTCAGATGGAGCAATTATTTGATCTACATAATGTGCCACATACACAAAAGGTACAAATTTCTTCTTTATATTTAGAACCCAATCAATTTGTATGGTATTGATGTCTTTTTTCTAGCAAATCACTCGTCACTTGAACAATTTTCACGGAAGAAATGATAGCACACTATGAGGATACAAGGAGAAATACCTTCTTTAGCCAATTGATAAATCTCAAGCAAAAGGGTTCAGTTACAGAGCACATTGAGAACTTTCAAAGATTGAATATAAAGGTAACATATATTCTAGATGAGCACTTGATTGATGTGTTCATAGGAACTTTAAGGGATAAAATTAAACATGAGGTTCGCCTTTGGGAACCCAAATCATTGGAGAATGCATTTAGGGTGGCAAGAAATGTTGAAAGTAAAAATATGGCTATGGATACTAGAAGGACCAATCCTGACATCTATAGAGAGAATAATTCTCCTTCTTCTAAAACACCTCAACCTACAAGGTTGACACCTCAGCAATTGGAGGAAAGAAAAGAAAAAGGTTTATGCTTTAATTGTGATAGCAAGTACAGTAAGGGACATAACTGTGGTGAGAAGAAATTATTCTACATAGATTATGAAGAGGAAGAAGAACAAGAACAATAACCATCTCAAGATGAAAACGTAGAAGCAATTTCGTCTGAAGAGTTGACTCCCACAATATCGTGTAATGCATTGGCTGAAATTAGCACTCCTCAAACCCTCAAGATCGAAGGCTATATCAAAAGTAAAAAGGTAATAGTCCTAATTGATTTTGGTAGTACTCATAATTTCATTTGCTATAAATTAGTCAAAGCTCTCAATTGATTTGTATATCCAACACCAGAGTTTCAAGTAATGATTGCAGATGGAGGAACTATCAATTTCTCAAGAAAATGCAATAAGTTCAATCTTACTATGGGGTAATATATAATGAATAGTCCAATGATTTCTATACCCATGGGTGGTGCTGATGTTGTACTAGGAATCCAATGGCTATAATCATTAGGAACAGTGGATTTTAATTTTCAAGAACTTTTCATGAAATTTTAATTGGAAGGAAAAGAAATTGAGTTAAGAGGTATCACAGGGAAACTCGGTAAGGTGATAAGATCTAATGGCATGAAAAAATTATTGAAAAAGGGGCATCAAGGGGTTATTGCACAACTATTCTCACTATATGTTCAAACATATAAGTCATTGATTCCTCTAGATCTCCAAGGGATCATTGATAAGCATTCCAAAGTATTTGAAGATATTCCCAAAGGTCTTCAACCCACTTGAAATCATGATCATGATATTCACCTAATTCCTGGGAGTGTTCCTCCTAACATCAGGCCATACAGATACCCT
>SNQJ01S0113766.1:0-18722 GCA_010110895.2 Picea sitchensis
TCTTGCTTAACCTTTTCCATGAGAAACCTTTCAATATATAGGAGAAGGAGAGATGGTTACATGGATGAGGATGATCCCACTAAATCTGAGAATTCAGTAGGATTCCAACCATGTGAATGCCAACTCATTTTCTAGAAGATTCCCTTCTAGAACCTTCGTGACCTCTTCTCTTTTCCAAGCTTTGAAACAAGTTCGCACCCTACCTATAGAGAAAACTGTGAATAGTTCACACCCTAAGTTTGAGTTACCTGCGAGAATGAAGGATTTCCGCACCCTGTAATATAGGTAGCCTGCGAACTCATCTTAAAAATGTGTTTTTTGGAAGGAGACAGAAGTCACTTTTCTCAGGCAAAAAGTCCTTGTGGGAGCCTGAATACATCACTTGTAGAGACATCACCAGAGTGACCAAAACCATGTGTAACAGAATGTCCCCCAAAGTATGAGGCTGAAACTTGTTACAGCCGAAATACTTTGTAAAATGTGTGTGTGTGTGTGTGTGTGTCATAAACAAGGAGCGCACCTAATCGGAAACCTGTAAACAACCAAGCATCTGCAGAATATAATATCAGTTCTGAGGTAGGCATTCCCATTCTCATATCACAAATGAATGGAATCATAAACGTAGGTCATGGCCACCAATCATACACTGTGGATCCATGCCATCAAAATGATACATAGCCACCAAGAATACACTGTGGATCTATGAAGGAAGACTTGGATTAAGACGACATAGCCACATGACATACAAAGTGGATCTATGTGCCGATACAAATCATACATACTCCATCGCAGCCTGGATCAAAAATATGAGACCCGGGGTCTTCAATCCCGTCACCTGAAAGTACGAATATAACCATGTGATTACATGTACTGAAGTCGAACATGGTAGAAACCACTTGATTACCGGTCATTGATGAAAACCGTTAACAAGTGCGAGGGAAATCACCATTGATGTCAATGACTCCCAAGGTACCGAAGTACAATCTGAATGAATGCGAATGAATGAGCTAAAGTTGAGCATTCGGTGGAATCTCTCGATCAGGGATCAATGATGTGGAACCCCTGTCGAAAGTGAAGAGACCTGCCATTAAGGCATGCAGGTTCCAAGGTACTAAATGATTTCTATGTCTCATTTACAGATAATGATTTGGAGTCAACGTAACAAGAATCGTCATAGGAGGGCCTTGATGTATCCCCCATCAATGACACGAAATAAGTAACAGATTTTGAGGGTGAAACAAAGTATGAATAGAGTTTGAAACAAACACAGTGAAGGCCGACATAGTAAGAATGGACAACTGCAAATGGTCGACTCAATAGAGGGCTTGTGTGAACTTCTCTTGAATGTATGAATGACATGACCAAGGACTTGGCAGCACTGACTCAAATACGACCTGAGATATGACCCTGTAGCAAGTTGAACGAGAGACAAATGGATTTCCAAACCCAGATTCAAATGACAAATAGGGGGTGTCATGTTCAAGAGTGATGCTTACTGCCATTAATATGAATACAAAAACACATCCCTTTCCCAAAATTTCCCCCACCATGTCTAGCGAGTACCTCTTTATTTTTACACAAGCTTGAGGAGGATAACATATGCTTGTCAATGTAAGCTCATCCTTCGGATGAGTCCCTTGGAGTATGTTTAACAAACCTTAGGAAGGAGTGGTTCGGTCCCATTACAGGTCTTTCGATGTTTGTTTAACGAGTCCAAGGATAGAAAACTCGGGGGTTTTTCATGTTTTGAGAGTCTGAAAAAAACTTAAAGAGAACTCTCCCAGTTCCTTTTTTGTAAAATGGTTCGACGAGACTGAAAAAGTGATAAACTATCGCTCATCGAACGTTTTTTCAAATACTTTAACGAGCATGAAAAGAACAAGATTGTTTGGCCATCTTTTCATTTTTATGGAGCATGAAAAGAGATTAAAGGATACTCCTTAACGTTCGTCATTTTCGTGTTACCATGATGAGTAAGAAAAGACGAGAAAAAGTATACTCGGTTACGTTCTCATATATTTTTGAGCGCAAGAATGAACGAAGACTGAGCTCGAGGTTTTTTCTAAAAAACCCTAAAAAAGTAGTCGTAAATGCGACAAAAGAAAAAACACTTGTACCCCCTTGTTCGGACTTCGAAGTTGTGATATCTGCGAAAAACCACACTCACAAGGCTATTAGGGTATTAGGTTTTATAGACAAATTAATACAAATAATATAAAAAATCAATGAAAAATAGTAAAAAGTGAATAAATATGGATAAAAAGGGCTTTTTACCATTTCATTGTGACTTTGCCAAAAACTTGTCCAACATACCTCATTTTCCCCCAAATTTATTTGCTCGATTGTGGGAGGCACAAGCGATCATTCGGTGAACAGTCTCATCCAACGAGGTAATCTCTTGATTCTCTAACTTTTCCATGGTTTATTTTTAGTTTTTATTGGCAATTTTTTTGGTTTTTAGTCCATTTTAGGGTCGGAAAATGCACCCAAGCATTCTCGCAGGTGGCCTTCAGGGCACCTGCGAGAATCTCGCACTGTGCAAAAGGCTCACCTGCGGGGGCCAAAAAATGGATTTTGAAGTAAGGTTTTGCTCAATAAAAATTATAGAAGAGTTTAAAACAAGTTGTTGACTTCCCTCTCATGCCTCTTTTGCAGGTGTTTGACCATCACAATGTCGGAATGGAAAGAAAGGGAACATAAGGAGGATGATTCCATTGTCAGGAATGACCCGGGTACAGTCGCTTCCCTTCGGGACTGTGGGCTATTGAAATTTTTCAGGATTTTGGGCATGAGAGCCCAACTCAGGTTGTTGGAATACCTGGTCCACATGTGGGACGTGGACGAACAGTTATTTCACGTGGGAGTCCATACGTTGACCCTAGATATCGAGGATATCTATTTTCTAATGGGGTTGTCACAGCGCGGATACCAAGCTACTTTGACTAGAGGCAGAGGCGATGGACTCCCTATGAGTGAGTATTGTCGCCAATATTTTGCTCCTGAGGCAGAGAGAAGCAAGGGTAAGGTTGCTATTTGGGGGGTCCAGGATTTGACTCTACGGACCATCTTATTTACTATTTCATGCATGGCTAGGAGCGTGGCTTCGCACATGGCTCTCTAGAGCTATTTCCAATATGCCATAGAGTGCACAGAGCCTCGGTTCTTCAACTAGTCGGATGCAGTTCTCCGCAGTATGAAGAGACAATTGATGAAGTGAAGAAAGGGTGACTTGAAGTAGTTTGGGTACGAATCACTTTTGGTGTCATTCTCCCTCAAGAGGGTCCCACTGTTGTGATTACAGGTTGATTGGGGTTTACCAGCCCCACAAGATCTGAGGATGCTGAGGTGGTGCAACTTCATGGCTCGACACGTAGCAGGGCCTATAATCAAGTATAATGATTCATTTTTTGACTGGTTGAGGCCCAAGATGTTGATGATCGACAACTACGCATATGTTGGTTTGGATTTTCGAGGGGATCCAGATTTGGCCCTGCCTGAGGATGCTCAGTGGGGTGACTTAGGTAAGAAGTACACATTTTATTCTTTTTAAATATTTTTGCAAATTTTATCATATGAAATTTTTTTATGTTTATCCAAGAACTAATCAAAAAAATTATTTTTGATGACATAGATGTGGGGCCATATTGACCTCCAGGAACGTCTCCTATTCAACGGCGAGGAGAAGATGCTCCAGTAGCGAGATGAGATGTCGAAGACTACGAGGCAGTGGAGAAAAAATTGGAGGGGTTGACCACGGACATCCCGGATATTTCTATTGGGGAGATTCTGAGACATTACCAGCGCCATACTATGGGCGTGTCTGAGTCTCTCAGTCGACTACTCCATAGGGTAGCCTGAGCAGTTGTGTGTTATCGTGAGCATCATCCATGACGCTACTTTGTAGAAGCTATGGGCTTCGTATTTTGATATTTTGATCCTTGGACAGAAACTTTTTGTAAAACCTTTTGATCATTATATACATATATACGGCTTCTATCGGCTTATTTTGTGTTGTGTTATACATGTGATGTGTGATTGGTTTATAAATGTCCCAAATGTCTGTCTAACACATAGTTAGCTAATGCATCAGTCAATGTATTTAGACATATAGAAATTTGTTGATATTCGATATAATCAAAATAACGTTCCAAGAGGCAGATTCGTAAATATACCCGTAATAAAGTAGGACTTTGGATAGCATAGACGTTACTTAACTGTAGTACTACTAGCTTTGAATCGAGTCATATAACCAGGTGGCGGATACCAAGCAAAATAGAATCAATCAACAATTTGATGATGGTGCTATATTCTGCAATATTGTTGGTCGCACGACCAAGGCACACACCTTGTAGACTGATAAGTTCGCTTGTAGGGGCGTAAATTTCCCATGTAGCAGAAGCAAGGTTCTGAGTACTACGGATAGCGCCATCGGTGAAGCCAATGTGGGGTGACAAAAACTCTGACATATGGAAACCAAGAACAATGCAAGATAAGTGGTCGAGGGCAGAGACCAAATAACGAAAAAGCACACAAAAAGTATGATACAATAAAATACAAGCACTCATGCACAGGTGATCTGAAGCATATTACTTCTTTAAGTACAACCCATTTCTGGGTTTTCTCAAAGGCATACCGTCGTAGTCCACTAACTCGTAATGATGCAGGAGCATCTCTCCACATCATCCAGCCACGTCAGTGAATTCAAATCGCGTGTTGAAGAGAGGCGCAGTCCTCATTTAAAATTTGAATGAATGTAACTTAATGTTTAGGCTGTTGAGCCGTGAGGCCGTGTTATGTGCACAGGTTGTAGGTAGATATGCCTTTAATGCTTTGAAGGCTGATATCTAGATATGATTTGCAGACTAGACAACCCATTCAATGCTATTGAATAGGGTAGGTAGATTGGAGGGAAGAGCTCGAAGAGCCCCTCTTGTAAAAGATCAATTTCGATCTCATTTTTGGAAGTAGTTGTAATAGTGGAGATAGTAGAGTTGAGTAGTAAAGTAAGAGAAAAGATAGAGCTAGGAGAGAAGAAGAGAGAAGGAGATGAGACCTTGTTACAGGTCATGCTCAAGAACACCATTGTAAACAGGCATTAGCCATTTTAATATAAACTAGCAGTTTTTCCTGCATATTTCTGGTGTTAAATGAATGTTTGTGTGTGTTCTTATTATGTTGTGAATGTATGTTATGTTTATGCATTTGTAGGAGTTGGTTTGGTTCCAGGTTTGAGAGGTCTTTGAGGCTTCACGCCAGGAGGGTGTGACAGAACATTGCGGGTTCTGATAGCCATGCACAGAGGGTGCATTTCTGAACTCTGCAGAGTCAGACAGAGACGTGTCAGGTGGGCACAGAAGTTGAAATCAACAACTCAGAGGAAGACCTCAAGGTTGTTGAATACCTTGGAGGCAAGGTTGTGTAGGAGAGACACAGTTGCAGACAAAAACGCTCTTTGAGTTTTGTAGAGCTCTGCCAAGTGGGCATTGAGCATATGCATAGTGATGCATTGAGAGGAACTCTGTTGTGAGTTCAAGAAGAACCAGAATCACTAAGGATTCTAAGATCCCTATCAAGTGGGCATTGAGCAGGTGTAAGGGTGCACAGAAGGGCACAAAACTATTGGATGTTCTGTAAGAAGATACTCTTCCAGGTGAGCATTGAGTAGGTGTGCAGACAGGCACAAGAAGAGAACTCTATTGAGTTCTGTAATTTGAAGAAGAGTCCAAGAAGAGGGATCTTCGCAGGGTTGGTGAACACCCTGAAACCCTCCGCAAAATGTTGCTTGAGTAGAGGGATAGCCAGGAGGGCATCCAAATTCTCCATATGCAGGAGAAGAAGAAGGACTGAGTTCCTTAGAAATCTGGGTGAGAAGAAAATCTCAGGATGGATAGCACTTTATGTGCACAGAAACCTTGTAGGGATGCAGGAGTCAGAATCCTTCAAGGATTAGGGTGTGAAGCTCAGGAGGAGTAGTGATTTCAACATACAGAGCGTAACTGCAAGGGGTGAAGAAGCTGGAGAACTCTTTGAAGAGTTTAGAGTTCCCAAAGATCAAGAGGGACAACGTTTTCATATACGCGCGGGAGGACTCAAGTCGAAGAGTTCGTAGAGAAGAAAGAATGCAAAGGTTGAGGCCTTTGAGAAATTGAAATTCTTCCAAGTCTGGGAAGAACGTGTAGAAGCTCGGGAGGAGAAACAACTGCCACTGGATCCATCCAGAGAGATCTGGACCGTTGAGAAGATTTCACGTCCAGGAGGCAGTGCAATAGAGGAGCGCATAGGAGAAAGGATATGGATTGTCGGATCTTGGTCCAATTACCCGTTAGTCGTTGGATCTGATAGGAGCTGCACGAGTTTTAAACTTTGTGAACGGGAGGGTGAAAGCACTGAAAGGCATTGGTGCATCAGGAAAATGGCATTCGGGATATCGAAAGTCTCGAAGACAGGAGATTGGGAATCTCCAGGGAGAAAATCCTGAAACACATCAAAGGCGTCCATCCATTTGGGACACGTGGCCGAGATTGACATCACTTCGGCACATCGGAGGTCAGGAGTGGGAAGGAACAACAGCAAGGAGGATTCTCGCATCGGGAGAACCCAAAATACGAAATCCTGAAAGGGGTTTCCAAGCAGCTGTCATATCGAAGTTTTGGGAATCGACACTTCGGGAGTCTAGAGGACAAGAGGTCGAGCGCTTGGGTTGAAAAACCCCGAAATAAGGTCTTGGTTATGTGAAGGATGGTCACTTGGACCGTAGCATAGCCAGGTGGGGCTAAGGCATTGCCAATTCGGCATTTCGTGGATTGGTGAATCGGGAGTCGAGAGGACAAGAGATCGGGCTCTTGCATTAATAAATCCTGAAGGACATATGGCTGTGGTCATACGTGAAGTGGTCATGTGGGCCAAGACTTAGCCTTGAGGGCTAGTCGCTGATAGAGGTGTTTCGGCATATCGTAAAATCGGTGATCAGGAGGTCAAGAGGACAGAGGATTCCTGTCGTCGGGAATTAAGAAATCTTGAAACCCGAAATTATATTTTTCCTATTGAGGAAAGGACAGCGGTCGGAGTGTAGAGGACCGAGAGGGTAAAAAGAAGGACCCGTGGATCGGATTTTTGACGCTAATTCCAGCAGGGAGTCAGAAGAGCCACTCCGACTCACTTGGTGATTGAATGATCCTGTGAGCGGACGTAGAGTGTGTCTGCGTCTGCATCAAGTGGTATTAGAGCCGGACTTCACTTGTATATTTCAAGTGAAGTGAGGCAGAAGAAAGACAGGGTTGTTGAAGACTCTGTGGTGATTGTTCGCGGGTAGGAAGCAATCAAGAAGACAGTCAGCAAAACTGTAGGAAGAGGCTGAAACACTCGGGATTGCAGGAGTGAGTAGCAGATTTTCCAGGAGGACAAACAGAGACAACAACATGGCTATTGAAGGCCGTAGGCATGCTGGGAGGAAGAGAAAAGAAGAAAAGCTTGTAGAAATAGATGAAGAGCTCGTTGATATAAGGGTGGATATAGAAAATCTTGCATTATGGATGCAGCAGAAAGCCAAGCCAAGGTGGGTGTATGAATGGCCCATGAGAAAGGTGAAAGCAAGATGGCCAGTCAAATAGTTGATGGTCATAAGACAACGTAGGTTGTTAAAAAGGTGGTTGAGGTATGCGGAAAACCACAATGGACCAGAAAAAAGGGTTCAGATATGTAAACTAGAGACTGGGATAAGTCTCAGTAGTAAGGATGAATGGGGATCAGCTGAAGATCTCAAGAACTTCCAGGAGGGTAGAGAATAAATCCCATATTTCCAGATGGGCAAGGGGTTGAGATCACTGCGGGATCTCACAGACTATCATGAGGACAGCCAGGGAATTTGACAGTGCCAGGTGGGCAATGAATCGAGATCGTTACGAGATCTCATAGACTTCTAGGAGGGCAGCGGAAAGTTTCCAATTTTCCAGGTGGGAAAGGGAACAGAGATGGGATCAGTGGATTCCATAGACTACCAGGAGGGTAGCAGGAAAATCCCATATTTCCAGGTGGGCAGGGATGAGCAGAAGAGACTATCTGAGGGTCTCACAAACTCAAAGGTGAGTTTGAATCAGCCTAAGGAGCTAACAGAGAAGATGAGCTCAGAGGTAAGGATGGATCAGCAGATGCAGCTGACAGAAGAGGAAGATCAGGCGAATCTTCAAATGATTGGGGGAATTCAGGTATTCCTACCACATAGCCTAGGGGAGGCAGAGATCTGTGTTGTAGATGAAGCAGCAACAGCAAGAGAAAGACAGCCAGTTGAGACTATCAACGAAGAATTGGAGCAGGTATTTGAGACTTCCCAAGTGGAAGAAGAAAAAGAGAATGAGCATTCTCAGGACTGTCTCAATACTTTCAGTCAGGAAGCTAAAAAGAAGGAAAGTGCAGCACTAAAGCTGACAGCAGAAGAAGCTGAAGAGCAGATAGACAGATTACTCACTCCATGGGAGAAGGAGCTGGAGATGCTAGAGGATTCGCTGAACAATCCAGAGCCAACAAGAGAACTGGCAGAAGTTGAGCTGTCAGTGAAGATGACTGAACAACAGGTCAGTCAAGAGAAGACTACAGAGATGAAATTTGCAGCAGGGTGGCAAGTTAAGGCCACAGAAGAAGATAAAGAAGATGGTATGGGAGAGCATAGTGATCTTCCCAATTGCAAAAAAAAATTGCAGCTGGGGAGACTGCAAAAACAAAGCCAGCCATTGGAGCCACTGGACAAAGTGATCGAGAAGATCAGAAGGTTGATGTTGATGTCAGCATAGACTACCAGTGGGGAGAAGCTAAGTAGAGAAGAAGAAAAAGAAGAAGCAGCAGCAGCAACGCAGAAGTGGCAGCAGTAGTAGGGAGGTGGAGCAGATGAACAACTCCAGAAATTTGTTTGGGATCCAGGAGGATTTCCAAAGCTGAGAGGCGAAGCTCATGAGCAGGAGCTCATGAATTTTGCAGCTAAGGAGTATGATGCAGGAGCATCTCTCCACGTTAGCCAGCCATCCATGTCAGCGAATTCAAATCGCGTGTTGAAGAGAGGCACTGTCCTCATTTAAAATTTGAATGAATGTAACTTAATGTTTAGGATGTTGAGCCGTGAGGCCATGCTATGAGCATAGGTTGTAGGTAGATAGGCCTTTAATGATTTGAAGGCTGAGATCTAGATCTGATTTGCTAACTAGACATCCCATTCAATGTTATTGAATAGGGTAGGTAGATTGGAGGGAAGAGATCGAAGAGCCCCTCTTGTAAAAGATCAATTTCGATCTCTTTTTTGGAAGTAGTTGTAATAGTGGAGATAGTAGAGTTGAGTAGTAAAGTAAGAGAAGAGATAGAGCTAGGAGAGCAGAAGAGAGAAGGAGCCAAGACCTTGTTACAGGTCGTGCTCAGAAACACCATTGTAAACATGCATTAGCCATTTTAATATAAACCAATAGTTTTTCCTACATATTTCTGGCGTTAATGTATATTATGTTTATCCGTTTGCAGGATTTGGTTTGGTTTCAGGTTTGAGAGGTATTTGAGGCTTCACGCCAGGAGGGTGTGACAGAACGCTACGGGTTCTGATAGCCATGCACAGAGGGTGCATTTCTGAACTCTGCAGAGTCAGACAAAGACGTTCCAAGTGGGAACAGAAGTTGAAATCAACAACTCAGAGGAAGACCTCAAGGTTGTTGAATACCTTGGAGGCAAGGTTGTGTAGGAGAGACACAGTTGTAGACAGAAACTATCTTTGAGTTCTGTAGAGCTCTGCCAAGTGGGCATTGAGCATATGCATAGTGATGCATTGAAAAGAACTCTGTTGTGAGTTCAAGAAGAACCAGAATCATTAAGGATTCTGAGAGCTCTACCAAGTGGGCATTGAGCAGGTGTAAGGGTGCACAGAAGGGGACAGAACTGTTGGATGTTCTGTAAGAAGATACTCTGCCAGGTGAGAATTGAGTAGGTGTGCAGATAGGCACAAGAAGAGAACTCTATTGAGTTCTGTAATTTGAAGAAGAGTCCAAGAAGAGGGATCTTCGCAAGGTTGGTGAACACCCTGAAACCCTCAGCAAAAGGTTGCTTGAGTAGAGGGATAGCCAGGAGGGCATCCAAATTCTCCATCTGCAGAAGAAGAAGAAGGATTGAGTTCCTTAGAAGTCTGGGTGAGAAGAAAATCTCAGGACGGATAGCGGTTTATGTGCACAGAAACCCTATAGGGATGTAGGAGTTAGAATCCTTCAAGGATTCGGGTGTGAAGCTCAAGAGGAGTAGTGATTTCAGCGTACAGAGCGTAACTGCAACGGGTGCAGAAGTCGCAGAACTCTTTGAAGAGTTTAGAGTTCCCAAAGATCAGGAGGGATAGTGTTTTCATATACGCACGGGAGGACTCAATTCGAAGAGTTCGTAGAGAAGAAAGAAGGAAAAGGTTGAGGCCTTTGAGAAATTGAAATTCTTCCAAGTCTGGGAAGAACGTGCAGAAGTTCGGGAGGAGCAACAACTGCCATTGGATCTAGCCGGAGAGATCTGGACCGTTGAGAATATTTCACGTCCAGGAGGTAGTGCAACAGAGGAGCGCACAGGAGAAAGGATATGGACCGTCAAATCTTGGTCCAATTACCCGTCAGTCGTTGGATCTGACAGGAGTTTCACGAGGTTTAAACTTCGTGAATAGGAGGGTAAAAGTCTTGAAAGGCATTGACGCATCGGGACATCGACATTCGGGATATCAGAAGTCTTGAAGACAGGAGATCGGGAATCTCCAGGGAGAAAATCCCGAAACACATCAGAGTCGTCCATCCATTTGGGACACATGGCGGAGATTGACATCACTTCGGCACATCGGAGGTCGAGAGTGTGAAGGAAAAACGGCAAGGAGGATTCTCACATCGGGAGAACCTGAAACGAGAAATCCCGAAAGGGGTTTCCAAGCAGCCGTCATATCGGAGTTTCGGGAATCGACACTTCGGGGGTCGAGAGGACAAGAGGTCGAGCGCTTGGGTTGCGAAACCCCAAAATAAGGTCTTGGTTATGTGAAGGATGGTCACTTGGATCGGAGCATAGCCAGGTGCGGCTAAGGCATTGCCAATTCGACATTTCACGGATCGATGAATCGGGACGAGAGGACAAGAGATCAGGTTCTCGCGTCAATAAATCCCAAAGGACATATGGTTGCGGTCATACGTGAAGTGGTCGTGTGGGCCAAGACTTAGCCCTGAGGGCTAGTTGCCGATAGAGGTGTTTCGGCATATCAGAAAATCGGTGATCGGGAGGTCAAGAGGACAGAGGATTCCTTTCATCGGGAATTAAGAAATCTCAAAACCCGAAATTGTATTTTTCCTGTTGAGGAAAGGACAACGGTCGGCGTGCAGAGGACCGAGAGGGTAAAAACAAGGACCTGTGGATTGGATTTTTGACACTGATTCCAGTAGGGAGTCAGAAGAGCCGCTCTGGCTCACTTGGTGATTGAATGATCCTGTGAGAGGACGTAGAGTGCGTCTGCGTCTGCACCACGTAAGCTCCTTTCTCCAAAACTCGTCTGATGATATAAGGACCTCACCACATAGCTTCAAATTTTTCGGCTCCTCGCATATCCCGATCTTGTTCATAAAGGAGAACAAGATCACCTTCAGAGAAAATGTGTGGCTTAACATGTTTGTCATATTAGGCTTTGGTGTGTTTCTTCTGGGCTTCTATAACTAGGGTGGCATCATGATGGGTTTCGTCTAATTGCATGAGATACAACAAACGTTCTTCTTCGGTAGAAGTGTTTGGAAGAAGTTTGACGGCTAGTTTTAGGGAGGGTATCTCACATTCAATTGGCAAGATGGATTCTAGACCATAGACTAACTAGAATGGTGTAAACCCGGTAGCAGACTTAATGGATGTCTGGTAAGCCTACAATGTTGAGAACAACATCGTGTGCCAACTCGTTTTGTGAATCCCTATCATTCGTCGAAGCATGGTAATGAGGATTTTGTTTATTGCTTCAACTTGGTCGTTGGCTTGTGGGTAATAGGGTGTTGAGTTGTCATGGCGAAGACCCAACTTTTCAGTGAGTTTGTACATCATGAAGTTTCTAAAGTGGATACCATGGTCAGTATCGATAGCTTGAGGAACACCAAACCGAGCAATGATGTGATTGAATATAAATAATGTTGCAGTCCTTCCGGTATTGTCGGATGTTAGCATCGCCTCGGCCCATTTCATAAAATAATCTATGGCTACAATAATGTATCCATGCCCCCTGGCCGAGTGAGGGTGACATGTCATGAAATCGATACCCCATTTCACAAAAGGACCAATGGAGACCACAGGGTGTAGAGGAGCAAGGTGTGATCATATTTTATTGTTGTAGGTTTGGCAAGCGTGGCATTTTTGGACGACAAGTATACAATCGTTGAATAAAGAAGGCCAAAAATACCCTGCTCATAAGATCTTCTGGGCAGTATCATACCCAGACATGTGACCACCACAGGCTCCAGAATGGCAGTCATTTAGGGCTTTCTCAGCTTCTTCAAACGTGAGGCAGCGTCGAAAAATGGAGTCAATCCCACAACGATAAAGAGTATCATTGAGGATAATATACTAACGGGCTTGTTAGCGTATTCGATGGTGGTCAATGCTAGACAATTTGGGTTGAAAAGTATGGTTCTAGAGATATATGATGATATCTCCATACCAAAGGTCATCAGAACTAATCAGGAAAAGGGATTCATCGGGTAATGAATCTGCTGCTACATTTTCCGTCTCAGAGCAGGGAAGTTCGCATATCAACTCAAAAAACACCAAGGATTTCTTGGACTTAGCGGGTTAGAATTCTAAGTCAAACTCCTAGAGTATTACGATCCATTTGGAGTATTCTCCCCATAGAAATTGGCATGTAAGAATGTGTTGCATAGGGTTGCAGTTAGAAATTACCGTAATCTTGCGAGAAAGTATATAGTGCTGGAAACATTGGACAGCTTGGACGGCTACCAAGGCCAGTTTTTCAACATGTAAATACTTGGTTTTGGTAGTCGTGAGACTCCGACTCAAGTAATAGATGACATGTTCCTCATGAGAATCATCCTCCTGGATGAGAACCATAGCGATGGTATAGTCCGAGGCTGCAAGGTAAAGGAAATAATCCCAACTATAATCAGGTGGGAAGAGTAGTGGGGTACATGTCAAAGACAGTTTCAAAGCTTCGAAAGCTTTGTTGGCAGTGGTATCCCATACGAACTCGGAACCTTTCTTGAGAAGTCGCGTAAATCCAAGAGTTAGCTCAGCATAGTTCGGGATGAAACGACAGAGAAAGTTTGCCTTCCCTTGCAAACTTTGTAACTGGCGAAGTGAGGAAGGAGGAGGAAGATTGAGAATCGCCTCGACCTTCAAAGGATCTACCTTGATCCCTTGACGTGAAACAATAAAGCCCAGAAGTCGGTCGGATTCTATGCAAAAAACACATTTGTGGGGATTCAAGCGTATGTGGTAAAACCTACATCGAAGGAAAATGGCGCGGAGGTGTATTGGATGATCTACACGGCACATGGAATGAGCGGGTAAGTCATCTAGATATGGCTGCACGATGTGCTTTATATCGTAAAAGGCGTAAGACATAGCACATTGAAAAGTTGTGATGGCATTCTTTAAACCGAATGGAAGTTTCCAATAGGCGAAAGTGCCCCAAGGACAGATAAAAGTGGTCTTGTGTTGGTCTGCGGGTACGATATTGATTTGATTATATCTGGAGAAACCATCCATCAGAGAGAAGATTTCACTTCAGGCACAATCATCGATGATCTGGTCAATGAAGGGGGTAGGAAAGTTTTCTTTAGGACAAGATTTGTTAATGTTCCTATAATCAATGCACACGTAGATTGTGCCTTGTTTCTTGTCAATCGAAATAAGATTGGAAACCCAGTCAGTTAGAGCCACAGGGTAAATAAAGCCAGCTTTGAGAAGTTTCTCAACTTAAAGTTTGATAGCAGCTTCTTTATGTGGGTGGACTGAACGAAGTCATTGTCGGACGGGTTTAGCGCCTGGGTATGTCTTATTCTCATGTACCACAATGTCGGGGTCAATCCCCAACATTTCTTCATAGATACATGCGAAGACTTCACAAAATTCTTGGAAAAGAGACTTGTAGGTGACAACTTCTTCATGGGAACACGAAGCTTCGATATGCACATTTTCGACAACTCCAGGTTTGATGGATATGTCGAGGGGAATGGTGGGTGATATATTACTTAAGTTCCCTTCGTAGAACATGTCGTGTGTAGACTCGGGAATGGTAGAAATGATGACAACGGTCGACGGGGTCGAGATTCGTTGGTAACCCTCGATGGTGTGTTGTTCCAGGAAGAGGATGGCACGATGATGTCCATCATGCCAAGGGGTATCTTCCACGGACATAACAGACATAATCATCTTGTCTGTAGGAAAAATAACGCAAAATGGATCCGGAGATAAATCACCAAGATAGGGGGTTGTCGATTGAATGGCTTAATAAGCGAATTCGACCAGACTCAAAGGCATTTTGTCACCATAACAAAGATGATCGTCGGGGTTGGGTACCATCCACGGGTCATAAGACGCAGGGGTTCTGTGAACAGAGGTGGATATCATGTTGATCGAGGCGACAAATGGATGTGGGACATCGGGTGGTGGAATGGGGAAAGTACCCATCAAAGAGGAATCTTTAAGAAGACCCACACTGATGTTCTCATATCTAGGGGGGGTTTTGCAATGAAAGGTATGTTGTCGGTACGTGCATCAGAATGAAAAAAGGCCAATTGGTCTATGATAACTACTTTTCCTTGATGTGGAAAATGCATGACATGGAAAAGAGTGGACACGACTGCATGCATGGAATCGATCCAACTATGACCAAGTAGAAGGTTGTAATTGAGGGGAGCATCGAAGACCTCCACTTCAACGTTGAACGTTTTGCCTTCTAACATAAGGGAGGACACCCTAAGGCTTAAAACCAGAGCCATTGAAGGCTTTGAGTGTGTTGTGGGATTCATTCAAAGGAGGAGAGTCGATGGCTTTCCAGCAGGTAATGGACATGACACACGTCGAAGCACCCTCATCAATAATTGTTCTACAATTTTTTTTGTCAAAGACAATAACTTGTATTTGGAATGCGAGTTGAGGGGGTAACCTTGGAATGTGATCTTTCGAGTCAAAAATTATTAAATTTGTATCCATAGGTTCGATTCCACCGATAGCTTTCAACAGTGCCTTCCGTTGTATAGGAAAACTATGAAGGACTTCAAGGGCTGACATCGCGGACGGTGCTTGGGCCAGATTTTCAACAATAATGTAGTTCTAGGCAGCACGTGCATGAGGATTGAAAGTTGATTTTCGAACAATACCCTTTGGGGGAGGGAGAAGAACTATATCTAGGCTCGGTCGTTCGAGATGAAGAGGACCATTGGTAGGTGGAGTCATGGGAGATGGTTAGACCAACAAAGGAGGTATTGCATCAACCTTCTCTTTGGTGGAAGGATAATCTTTGGCTCGAGTGGTAAGTGTGATGTCATTCTACTTTGAATCACCTGTACACATTAAGACATAGGATGTATTGGAGGGGGAAGGTTGGTCATGAATGACCATTTGGGCATGTTGTTGAGAGGGGAAGGGTTGTGATAATACGACCGTAGTGGGGGGTTTCGTGGTCCCTTGAAAGAACTTAGTAACCTCGGATCGTCATGGACAATCCTTAGTGTAGTGATCATCACCACAGATAAGACAAGGGTATCGGGGTTTGCACTTATCCCTATCGTCAACAGGTGGTGTTTTGGTTTTCTCAGATTGCAGATTATTTTTATCCTCCTTTTTCTTACCCTTTCCTTTTTTTGGATTTATTTTTTCCAATGGGGGTAGATTGAACAGAGTTTACCTCAAAAGTATTGTCGGTAGGAGGGGTAGGAGATGGATCATTTTAAACATTAGAAGAAATGGGTTTGGAGTCGTTGCTAGAGGTTTGGACAGAGTGAGGTTGGGCATGGAAAATGCCAATCACATGGTCAACTGCATGAGAAGTAGAAAGAGTAGTTGAATTAGCGAAAATAGAAGGACGAGGTGCGTCGGGGAGTAAGTCATAAAGAGTACCCATTTGTGAGTAAACGAGGTCGAGGTATTGAGCATGACTAATTGCCTGTTCTTTTGTGACAACTCTACCCATGGCGATGTCACAAGCGATGTCATTCACGAATGATTTCGTGAACCACTCTACGAGCAACTAATCGGGAAGTTCGAGTTTGATGAGACGTCATCTCCATCGCCACTCATGAATGTGATCAGAGATATGAGTGGCTTTGGTTTGTTTGAAAGAACTCAAAATATCAGTTCTCGTTTCATAGCGGATCGGTAACTGGTAGTGGGTGAGGAAATCCATAGCGAGGGTGTTGAAGTCGGTGAAGAAGCCTCGTGGTAATTCTATATACCACTTCACGACAGAACCTGTGAGGGTTCACTGAAAAAGGCGTAAACAAATAGAGTCATCCATCAAGGAGTTGGATGAGCACCAAAGGTGAAAATTCATTACATGATTGTTCAAGTCCTCTCCCAATTTACCATCGAATTTAGGGATGTTGGATGGTAGTTTGGCCGGTATGGCGGGCCATTGAGGAGAGTGACGGATCGGATCATTTAAAATCCTCGACAGATCAGGGAGGTCCAGGGTGGCTAAGAAGGGTAACTGTCTATTCAAATGTGGGTACTGGTGACTTTGGGGAGGGAGTCCCGTCGGTAGACCAGTGGGACCATAAGCAGTTTGCATATAATGCGAATATCCAGGTAGATTTGGTGGTTGGTGTGGAGGCAAGTAATTCATAGGGTTGTACCCTTGAACAGGGGCATGGGGTTGAGCGTTCGAGCCCCAAATAGGATTAGACATTCCTGGATATGGTTGGCCTGTACTAGGGGGTATGATGGAGCTAGCTTGAGGTTGTTGCCCCCCAGTTGAGTGAGGATTATGTTGTATAATATAATTCCAATACTGGGCCAAGGATGGACGTATGTTTTGTCCATAGGGTGGGGTCGGTGGGGGTTTCCCTCCATTTGGGGGTTGCGTCCCAGTTGGGATTTGTCCTACAAAAGGGGATTGGGTTTGGCCTCCTTGGTGAAATTGTCCATCAACAGGAATCTAGTAATTAGGTGTGAAAGACGGGATGGTGCCACTAGGGTCGGTGCCTCTGATAGAGGATGGAAGAGGTCCTATGAAAGGGGTTCGAGAAAGTGTTGAAATAAAACCAGGGATGAGATGGTGCCCAGAAGAAGTGGAAATGCTAGGGGTCCCGAATGAGATTTGTGTAGGAGCAGGAATAGAAGCATTCAACGCATGATATCCGAGCAAAAGGGTTGGGGTGAATCTGGGCGAAAGAGGTGTGCCAATGGAGGTTTGGCTAGCCGCTGCAATCCCGGTGTGAGGACTCGTAGTATCTGGGACCATTGTGTAATGGACCATTTGTAGAGGGATAGTCAAGATGTGGTTAGTTGGTGGAGCATCTGTACCAGGAAAATAATATGCAGTAGTAAAAGGTATTGCGTCTGGATCAGATGTTTCGGGCAGCTCAGGTGCGATAGTGATATCAACGCCTGCTCCTGAGCCAAAGAGATCCCATCTAAAAATTCTAGTAGTCCAAAAAGGATATTGACCCTCAGGTCCTGTGAAAGGTCTGGTTGGTGATCTAGAAGACTGAACAACTATATCTCCAGAAGAATTCACTCGCACAATATGTCTCCCAAAGTTGAGAGGAAGCCGAAATTCCTCTCGAGAATTGGTATTTCGGAACCATTCTAAAGAGTTAGTTCTTTCCACTAGTGGAGTGGCAATGTCTTGGACTTCATTCTATTGAGGAGAGCCCTCCGGTGAGTTGGTAGGAAAGAATTGAGAACCTTTCAGATCTTCTGGGGGTAGGCCTTGCATTCTACGTGAACGGTGGGGAGGTTCAATTGTGATCGAGTTAGAATTTTACGAAAGAAATTCTATGGCCAACTTGGGTAAAC
This sequence comes from Picea sitchensis, assembly GCA_010110895.2. Lineage (NCBI taxonomy): Eukaryota > Viridiplantae > Streptophyta > Pinopsida > Pinales > Pinaceae > Picea > Picea sitchensis. The sequence continues at coordinate 17,992 of SNQJ01S0113766.1, forward strand.
AAACAGCATGCGCTAATAAAATCTAGGAAGCAAAACCAAGCAAACAAGACCTTCTAATTCCAAAGTCACTAGTTGGTGATGAAATCCAATGTTGCAACAATGAGACAAGAAGGGGCTGGGCCAGGGTAGAAAAGTTACGTTGACGACCTTCTTAACGGACTTACACCCTGGTGCAAGCTCCCACACACAATCATGGGTATACCCTCCAAGGAGACCGAGTGAGTCTGGCGAACTTCGATTCCAAGTACCATGAAGACTTACCCCTTCACAGTCACCTTGTGTAAGACCCTAAGCAGATAGGCTACTAAGGTTACCACCAAAGACAAAAATTCTTGGGGGAACAGTCGACAGTCTGATCCACACACAAGGGCAGGGTATCTAGCCCGAAATCAGCTTGAGAGGCTTCCACTCATCATTATGGGTATACATTCAAGGGACCCCTATAATGCGTGCAATCTCTACATTGATATCAACAAAGCAGGATCAGTAACTCTATCAATCTCAATGTGACCTCAGGCTTGACCCTTATGTGAGAAGGGCTTCCCAAGACAAAATGTTGTGAATGGAATTTGACACTCCTTATCACAAGATACTATTGTGTGTTTTGTGCTTTGGAGAGTGTGTCTCACTGCCTATTCCAAAGCTCTAGCCTAGCTATTCCCTATTCGTTATCTTTCAATACTTGAATGCCAATATTTTTCGAATAAAAAATTGCTTAAAAAAAAAAAAAA
>SNQJ01S0113767.1:0-28347 GCA_010110895.2 Picea sitchensis
GATGGAAGCACTGCTATTATGGGGGTAAATATATTCTACCAATATACCAAACCTGTAATTAATTTTTTCCTTTTTATATATTTAACATGTATTTTAATAGCTCATTCTTCTTAGATTATTTTCTAACATTCTAAATTTCATGCATCTTATAATGTGGCAAGGTGATCGTGGGAAGGCATTGGATAGCTCACAAAAGATATAACAATGATTTTCATATCAATTCTTGCTGACAATAATTGAATTAACATGTTTATTTGTCGATGTATATGAGCACACCATCGAAGCATGATGATGTGTGGAATTAAATATATGATTTCATCAACCTGATGGAAACAATTCAAAAGGCCTTGAGGAAGGAAAATAAGGAATACATTGAATTGACTAGGTCTAAGCCACTTATAAAGGAGGGAAAAGAAATAATGAAAATTTTAAGGGAGGATATAAAACAATTTGGGGTAAGCACAATTTAAAAAAAAAAGATTGTTTCTGACATATATTAATTTATGAAATTTTGTTTGATATTATTATATGATAAATACTCTAACATTTTCTTTCTATAGGTAATTTTGGATCCGACGGGACAACCAGGTTATGGGGATGCTGCTGGTGGTAGTGATGAGAAAAACCCATAGAGTTCTAACACGATCCACATAATTGCGAGTCTGTTTGCCACTATGTCTATGGATCGGAGGACTGAAACTCCTGGGGCCCATGAGACGCCCCCACCGCACATGCTAGACCATGCACGTGAGGGTATACATGGATAATATTATGATGATATTGGTTCTACGCATCCAAAGCATTATGATCCTGGGGAAACCCGTGTTCAAAGCTCGAGAACACTCTCCATCAACTATTTGGTGGAAAAAAACTTAGTTCCCTTGAAGATAAAACAAATCCCATGTATTTTTGAATATGTTAAATAGTTCCTATGATTTGATTGAAATCTATATTTTTCATATTATTTTTATCTAATTATCATATCGTTTTTCAGGAAACAATATTTTTTACAGGACATTGCACGACAAGGCTTTAGATATTGTCGGGCCCACCATTCACACATGGTGGAATTCCTAGAATAAATATTTGAAAAAAATATTATATACCATATGGTCAGCATGTTTGGTGATTTATTCATCAAGTCTGAAATCACCTCAAGGGACAATACATATTTAAAATATGTCAGAGATCAATATAGGGTTCAATTGAAAAAAAACCCTAAGTATTCTCGTCCTATGGCCATTCATGAGAGGGAATGGAAGAATATACAGGAGGAAGAAAAGGAGAGTGCATTGAGAAATGAAGGGAATACACCACTTGGCCCTAGAAGGTAATATATGATATTTTGAATTTAATATGCTAAATTTGGTTTAGTTCTAAAGAAAAAATTGTGATATCTTATAAAATACTTGAAAATTTTTGTAGGCTCCTAGACATGTCAAAAGCAACCGAGGAAAGACTAGAAAAACATGGGAAACAAAAACTTGGCCAATGTGGTTACTTGAGATTAAAATATTGAATTGTAAGTACCAAATACTTTATGCATATTGTACATATCATCATGCAAATTTGATCTAATTGCAACCATTAAGAAAAAATACATATCTTATGCCATGTGATGTAGGGGGATACATTCAACACTACCTCCACCAAAGAAGACTTGATGCTCGACTTTATGTTCGAATTTCAAGATGTGGTGGAAAATCAACAAAGGAAGGGATCAAAGACACAATATGACCATTCAAATGAGTTAGTAAATAAAATGACAAGATTTTAGTTATTGATTAGTTGTCGAATATATTGACGATTGATTTAACCCATCAATTAATTATGTGTCTATTTATTTTAAGTAGGCAAGCAACACCGGTTCATTTGACGATGGTGGAAAACAATCCCATGATACTAGTGGTTCACAAAACCATCATGGTATGTGTGTCTTTAAAATAAAATGTATAATATGACAATTATAAATATTTCCTGTAGAAGGTGTACTTATAACTTTTCTTTTTTCAATGGAAGAGCATGTTGATGAGGGTTCTCAGAGAGGAGAGGAACCGACGACAATCCAACCAATGGTGTTCAATACTCCTCTAGCTAAAAAACATAGTAATGATATTCGTACTAATGAAACACTGCTATGAATAATAACTAACCATGTCCTTTTAATGCTTTATGTTATTGTAGTGGACTCCCTTGTAATGCACCAATGCCCACGTCGTGCTACTAGAAGTAGTACAATGCTTGAGATGACCCATCACCTTCCAACAATAGAATAGGACCCAATAGATGAAGGATGGGATCAAGATGAATGTGATGACCAATTACTCATGAAATTTATAAAAAATAATAAACAAAAAATGAAGTGACTATACATATTTTCAAGACAAATTTTATTAATATAAATTATTGACTATAGGTTTTTCTTGTTTTTCTAGTTGTGCGTGAACCTTATATGTTCTATATGCATGTACCTTCTTTCTTTAATTTACCTTTAATTCTTCTTTTGCTATTGGTTATGCATGATTGGGTATGGGGAATTGAGAGTGATACGAGGAGGGTGAGGGGCCAAACGAGCTTCCACCTTCACGTGGTTGGTCCTTTTTAGTAGAGAATAAATTATTCTCGAAACCAAGAGGAGCTCATTCATGAGGTATTCCCCTTTAGTATTTATAGAGTGCCATACATGTTTAATTATTATTTAGTCTTATAACATTTAATTCTCTATGTCAAATGCAAGCTCATAGATTTTTAGTTATTATTTAGTCATTTAACCTATTATTATCTTTGAAAAATGCATGTTTGAAGGGCGGTCACCTCCACGATCCTCAACACATTTCCAACAAGGTACAAATCATTTACTTGTCTTGCGTCATTAGTTAGTTACATTTTTAGTTACATTGTGTAGTATATATTTCATGCATTAGTTATTTATTCTCAAATTTAATTTTGTTTGTGAGTTTAGTCGACCCTTCTTCTCACCCAAATCAATGGTGTCACTTCCATAAAATATAATCACATTTCTTTTTGCAGATTGTTGTGTATTAAAGCATCAGGCCACATCCAAATATTGTACATTAAACAACTGACCCTAGACTATGCATATGCCCCACCATCCCCTACCCCTCAATTGAAAATCGAATTTATCCATCTCCTCAATCCTACCACTATAGATCCTTCATTACTCTTAATGATGAAAGACAATATTACCATTATTGATAGGAGCATGTAGCTTAATGATTACCAAGTTTGTACTTATGTTAGGGACCTCACCTACATAACCCTTCAAGTGGGTAGAATAATATATTTCCATGTAATAAAGGTCAATATTAATAAGGCCTAGCAATAATGAGAAATACATCATTTGTAAGAAGACCTAATAGAAGCTTCCTCTTCTAGAAGGATCTTCCTCTAGATTGTTCTTTTTGATAGATAGATTTAGTATAAATAAGAGTAGAGGGTATGAAAAGTTTTGTCTTGGATATTATTGTAATCGAGTGCTTCTCTGTTGGAGGTTTACCCCTCGAAGATGTTGGACACACATACCACACTTAGAAGGGGGGGTGAATGAGTGTGGGACACTTTTTCCCAAAACTTCCCTTTTACACAAAAATCCTTATTTAACATTCAACATTTACTCATTACCCATTTATGTTATTTATAACTTGTTAGATGTGAACATATATCAACAATATATCATCAACAAGTCATCACCACACGGAACACAAAGAACACAACATGTATGTACAATTTTTCTTTTTATTATGGACAACAATCCGAGGGTTTTCCAACAACAACTGAATAGAGTACAACTCTACAAGAGCACCAGCTCTATATGTAAGGCTCAACTTACATTCTCATCATCAACTGAGATGAGGCAAAAATCCTCAATAGATATCAATCTGTCAATAGGTACGCGAACTGTCAGTAGTGCAGTCCGCATGTGTATGCACCCTAGCTCACTACAGCTCGTGTGTGTGTACACGACCAATGTATACAACAACCTTCGTATATCTTCTGAACTATTAGGGTTTATCCTTCAAGATCAACTCAGATCCCCAGCAACAAATATATCATTCTCTTCTATGTCCGACTGTCCAATCTGACCACCAGCCAGTCACAACACATCCAAGCTTTCCAATAGTCTCCTCATGCTCCACAATCATTCAATATAAATATTATCTCACACATGTATAAAAAACTAGTATACCATAGCAATCACGTCACCACTAAATCTCAAGAGTATTGCTCACTCCATCAAACAAATCAACCAAACTAAACCAAATCATAGAAGCCATACCAAGAATGTCCTAAGCATTCACAACACAACAAACAATAGTATCCATGAAGACAATAATGTAACCATACCAGTGTCTCAGTGACATATCTGAGCCCATAGAATATAGATATGGAACCTGGTTCAGTTTAAAATAGCCAGTCATCAACTCAAACACAAATCTCCATGATTTTATCCACTGTATGTGCCCTATCCTCATACAACCCACGTATGTACATGCCCTGGCCCATTACAGACTACGCACACCTCATAAACTAGGGTTTATGAAGCTTCAAGACTTTTGTCGTCAAGATCTCCGACATTGTCAAAACTTTGATGCGTTCTTGGGATCCTCCTCACACTCTCTTTCTCAGAATAGATCTTCAATCTTGCTCAAGAGATCCACACCAAATATACTCTCACAAGAATCTCTCATAATAAACTCTCCATCAATACTCCAAAAGATAATCTCCCAAGAAGCTCTCCATAGATCTAGAAAAAAGGATATTTGCAAGAGTCCATAGCTATCTTATTTATACTTTCATCCTCTAGGCCACTTAACCCATTTCTAGGTTACTTAACCCATTTCTAGGTCACTTAACCTATTTTCCTTACTTTAGGGTTAACCACTTTCCATAAATAGAAAGTTCTCCAATAATTTATCATTTAAATATTCCTTCTTGATTTTGTCACTTCTCTTTATTATTTAAATAATCCACATTGACTTTGTCACTTTACTTTATCATTTAAATAATGATTTCTTCTTTTAGGTCACTTTGACTTATTTGACCTTGGGTGCTTCAAGCCTTCATGTGGGGGTCCTTCATCTTTGTAAGGCCATAACTCTCAAACCATGAGGAGTAATGTGACATTCCACATACCATCGGAAATGGCATGAAAATCACTCTCCATCTAGGATAGTTTCACCAATAACTTCATTGATCTTCATCTCATTATTCCACATACAAGCATGGGTCCTCCAACCATTCTTCTAGGATATATCAATCCACAAAGTGTCTTCCCGTGAGGGTTTTCACCATAAGGGGACCACTTTGGAGTTCATCCATTTGTGCACCTTATAAATCATGATAAGACAATAATGAGTTATCAAACTATGCATAATATATCAAAGAATCCATCTTGATCATGTATCAATGACAACTCATTGATCCATCTTCATCTGTGCATCTTGATCCATCTTCATTGATTGGTTTCCACTTGACATCTATCATTCTCATCAAGGATAATACATATACATTGTTCATCAATCATCAATCAATCAAGCTTATCAATCAATCAATCCATTGACATCAATCAATCACTTGACATCAATTAAACACTCAATTACTTGAAATTAATCCTTTGACATCAAAATAATCAAACCATTGGCATCAATGACAACATGATCCAACAATATCCCCCTTTGGCATTGATGGAAATACCAACATTGATGTCAACACCAATCATTGATATCAACATGTAGACAAGGCATGCTCCATATCAATATGACTATCTCTACCCATTACTAAACATCAATCACATCAATGTGATCATTTCTCCCCCTTTTACATCAATGGAAAAGGGCCATTATCCTCTTGGGGCTGCTCCCCTTGCTTGAACTATCCTTAGGGATGCTCCCCCTATCTTGTTGCCTCTGAATAATCTCTCCCCTTTTTAACAAGGGATATCAATCTGATGTAATGCTAAAAATACATTGCTCATGCTCTCTCTATGACCATTTCTCCCCCTGGAGTTATGCCTTTGTGCTCTTTCCTCAAGTAGAGAGCTCTTTTCTAGGTATGCATCTGATAATAATTTCCTCCTAGAATCATAAGAAGAATGACTCCCCCTATGGGTATGTCTCCCCCTATTTTCTCTGCAAGATGAACAATGTGCTACCATATAACAATCCTTGGACCTGTTCATGCATCAAACTCATTCTATACCAAACATCATGAAACAAAATATATGTCTATAATGAAAATAGAGAGTCATGAACAATATATCAACCAAGTAAATCATGTACAAAATCCATGTGCATTAACCATGTATTTCAACAAATATCATCCATGGAATGTATCCACCATATGTCAACATGTGCATCTACCAATATGCTAACATGTGCATCTATGAGTGTACCATCATGAAACATCACTTGCACCAAGTAAGTATATCAACCATGCATTAACAAGATATGACTCCCCAATGATGTACAACATGAATATCAACTCAACCCACCAACTACATGTCTTAATATGTAGCCCAACCACATGCAAAATGCATGCACCATAACATCCAACATATGCTTCCAATAATACATGATAAGATATATCAATGAAACTCAAATATGTACCAGCCATGTACCCCAACAGATCAGCATCAATCCATACTCATGGGTTAGTGTCATGCACCCAATATTTATTTTACATCGTCACCTTACATGATCTAACATAGAATCATGAAAACCTGCAGCAAACGGTGTCAGAACCTGCAATAAACAATGTTAGACTCTGCAACATCGAGTTATACCAACAAATCAAGATGCAATCCATGTGCATTGCCTTTTTCCCAAGGCTTTATCACATATACGCAGTCTGTTGCACAACAACATGCATATGTACGCGACCTATTCAAGGTCAGCCTGCATATGTACACAACTAATACCACGGTCACCCGCGTATGCCTTCGTAGATGACTTGCTTAAGATTCCCTTCAGTCTTTCATTCTGTTATGGATGCTATGTCTTCTTCACCTACTTCTGTAAGTGTCCTTGCTCTTCAAAAATTGAGCTCTGAGCATCCATATTTTCAAAGATGTCTCATTTCCTTACTTCATTCCTTCTTCTAGCCATGCTATGTGAAGTCCTCATCATGGATTTTCTTCTTGTGTTCCAACAATACTGGGATTTGTGGCCAAATATACTGCAGATGTAGCATCTCATGGTGTTATAGTGAACAATGTGTCCTACTTGATCACATCTCCAACACCTCATTGTGTTATAAAATATCCTTTCATAAGATCTACATTCAAAAGATTTGTGACCATATCCATTACATGAATAACAATTCCCATGAAAAATACTTTCATACCTTTTCTTTGGTGTCCCAAGAGTAGCTTCTTGAGGTCTTCCTTGCTTTGTTCTTTTGAAATTTTCTTTGCCTTGTGTAGATGGTTGTTTTGCAAAATTGTCTTCCTTATTTGATGGACTTACCTCATGGTTCTTTGAGGTGCTTGCTTCAACATATGTAGCTTCTTCTTTGTATCCAAGACCTGATTTATCAAGTGGTGATATTTGACTTTCCAAGATCTCATCCAAGATTCAAGAGTAGGCCTATTCAGAATTTGTTTGACTTTTCACCTTCTTTCTAAGGTCAACAATTCATTCTAACTTACAACATGACTCTTCCTTTTCATTGTTTGATTCTTCAATCTCTTCCTTTTCATTTATTTGATTCTTCAATAGTTCCTCTATTCTTTTGGCTTCTTCAATTTGAGTCTTGAGATGGACAATGGTTTCAAAACTTTTTCTAATCTCATGATCTACATTTATATCTTCTTTTCATTCTTTAGTCTTGTGATCTCTTCTTCCTTTTCTTCTAATTGAGTCTTATTGCTCTCTTCTTGTTCCTTGAGCATTTCTTTTAATTTCAAGATGTGCCTTAGACTCCTCCTAATAAAGTTCTTAGTGTTATTCGAAATATAGTTATAGTTTATATAATAATGATCACTTTTATATCTATATAAACCCTCTTCAACTTCCTTTTGAAGTTTTAACAGATTTTCTTCTATTCTTTTCACGGGATAATCACCATCAAACTTTACACAAACTGTTTCTAGATCTTCTTCTTCACTTGTACAGAAAAATTCATCATCATCATTGCAATCAAGGGTTTTTGAGGGTTCTTTACCTTCATTTGAAATATCTTCATGATCTTCCTTTTTGCCAACATCAACACATAATACTTTGCCTTCATTTGAAATGTCTTTAAGATCTTCCTTTGTGCTATCATCACTTGATTTTTTATCTTCAATTGAAATGCTTTCAAGATCACATTTAGAAATAATACAATCAAGGGTTTTTGGAGATTCTTTACCTTTAATGATCTTGATGGAGTGATACTCAATATCTTCTTTCTCCTTCCTTCTTTGATATCTCTCCTCTAGCTTTAGCCATAGATCCTTGGCGGAGGTGCATTGTCCCAATCTCTCTTTGATAGGGCTTGAGAGTCCACCAAGAATGGTATTGAGAGCCAATGCATAATTCTTCTTTCCTTCCCTTTGAGCTGAAAACTTTGACTTGTTCTTCAATGAAACTAATCCACCAATGGCTGCCTTCCAAATAGTTGCTCCCATTTCCTTCAAATGTATTCTCATCTCTATTCTCCAAGTATAATAGTTTTCCTCATCAAGGATTGGAACTTCATCATCCATTTGTGTGTCTATGGATGTCCTTCAATCTTGTTATGGCTTGTAGGAAGGCCTTCTCTGATACCAATTGTTGGAAACACCTACCACACTTAGAGGGGGGGTGAATGAGTGTGGGGATCTTTTTCCCAAAAATTACCTTTTACACAAAACTCCTTAGTTAACATTCAACATTTACTCATTACCCATTGTTGTTATTTATAACCAGTTAGATGTCAACATATATCAAAAATATATCATCAACAAGTCATCACCACAAGGAACACAAAGAACACAAGATGTGTGTACAATTTTTCTTTTTATTATGGACAACAATCCAGGGGTTTTCCAACAACAACTGAATAGAGTACAACTCTACAAGAGCACCATATTTATATGCAAGACTCAGCTTACATTCTCAACATCAACTGAGATGAGGCAACAATCCTCAATAGATATCAATCTATCAACATGTACACGCCCTGTCAGTAGTGCAGTCCACGTGTGTATGCGCCCTGGCTCACTACAACCTGCATGTGTACGTGACCAGTGTATACAAAAACCTACATATATATTCTAAACTATTAGGGTTTATCCTTCAATATAAACTCAGATCCTCTGCAACCAATATATCATTCTCTTCTGTCTCCGACTGTCCAATCTGACCACCATCTAGTCACAACACATCTCAACATCAACTGAGATGAGGCAACAATCCTCAACAGATATCAATCTATCAACAGGTACATGACCTGTCAGTAGTGCAGCCTGTGTGTGTACGTGCCCTAACTCACTACAACCCGCGTGTGTACATGACCAGTGTATACAAAAACCTACGTATATCTTCTAAACTATTAGGGTTTATCCTTCAAGATCAACTCAAATCCTCTGCAACCAATATATCATTCTCTTCTATCTCCGACTATCCAATCTGACCACCATCCAGTCACAACACATCCAAGCTTTCCAATAGTCTCCTCATGCTCCACAATCAATCAATATGAATGCTATCTCAATCATGTATAAACAAATAGTATACCATAGCAATCATGTCACCACTAAATCACAAGAGTAATGCTCACTCCATCAACCAAATCAACCAAAATGAACCACATCATAGAAGCCATACCAAGAATTCCCTAAGCATTCACAACACAACAAACAATAGTATCCATGAAGACAATAATGTAACCATACCAGTGTCTTAGTGACAGATCTGAGCCCATACAATACAGATCTGGAACCTACTTCAATTTTCAACAGCCAGTCATCAGCTCAAACACAAATCTCCATGATTTTATCCACTGTACACATCCTGTCCTCATACAACCCGCGTAGGTATGTGCCCTAGCCCATTACAACCCACGTACACGTTAGAAACTAGGGTTTCTGAAGCTCCAAGACTTTTTCTGTCAAGATCTCTGACATTGCCGAAAATTTGATGTGTCCATGAGATCCTCCTCACGCTCTCTTTTTCATAATAGATCTTCAATCATGCTCAAGAGATCCACACCAAATATGCTCTCACAAGAAGCTCTCATAAGAAGCTCTTCATCAATACTCGAAAAGATAATATTCCAAGAATCTCTCAATAGATCCAAAAAAAAGGATATTTGCAACAGTCCATAGCTATCTTATTTATACTTTCATCCTATAGGTCACTTAACCCATTTCTAGGTCACTTAACCTATTTTCCTTATTTTAGGGTTAACCACTTTCCATAAATAGAAAGTTCTGCAATACTTTATCATTTAAATATTCCTTCTTGATTTTGTCACTTCTCTTTATTATTTAAATAATCCACCTTGAATTTGTCACTTTACATTATCATTTAAATAATTATTTCTTCTTTTAGGTCACTTTGACTTCTTTGACCTTAGGGGCTTCAAGCCTTCATGTGCAGGTCCTTCATCTTCGTAAGGCCATAACTCTCAAACCATGAGGAGTTATGTGACATTCCACATACCACCAGAAATGTCATTACAATCACTATCCATCTAGGATAGTTTCACTAATAACTTCATTGATCTTCATCTCATTATTCCACATACAAGCATGGGTCCTCCAACCATTCTTCTAGGATAACTCAATCCGCAAAGTGTCTTCCCATGAGGTTTTTCACCATAAGGGGACCACTTTGGAGTTCATCCATTTGTGCACCTTATCAATCATTATAAAACAATAATGAGTTATCAAACTATGCTTAATATATCAAAGAATCCATCTTCATCATGTATCAATGACAACTCATCGTTCCATCTTCATCTATGCATCTTGATCCATCTTCACTGATTGGTTTCCACTTGACATATATCATTCTCATCAAGGATAATACATATACATTGTTCATCAATCATCAATCAATCAATCTTATCAATCAATCAATCCATTAACATCAATCAATCACTTGACATCAATCCTTTGACATCAAAATAATCAAACCATTGGCATCAATGACAACATGATCCAACATAAGAGGCAAGTGAACATTGCTATCATTTATCAAGGTGCTCTTTCTAGTGTTTTTTTTTTTACAGGGGGAATCGGCAACTCGCGGTTCTCGTACTCGCGTGACACGGGGTCGATCCCCGTCGGCTACCACTATAACCCCAGGTGCAACCACCCAACCCGCAAGAATGGCGCACGAGTAAATCCGAGTGAGAATAGAACATGAGACTTCATTTTACAAATTTCCTTCCATTTACACGACACTTGCCAATCCGTCTACACCCATGCGGGCAAAAAGTTGAAGGACATGGGGGTGGGATTTGATCCACTTATGTGTGCACGGGTCATGATACCATTTAATATAGTATCTCTGGGTGCAACCACACATTCGACCACTACCTCAGGGTTTCCCCATGGCTCCAGGTAAAGCCCTCACGAGAATTGAACCTTGCCCAACGGTGAAAAACTCCTTTCTTTCCACCATTGGATCCAACCCCTTTGGGTGCTCTTTCTAGTGTTATTATGGTATTGTTTTGGTATTTTTATGATTATATCATTGTTTTTCTGCCACTTCTAGCTAAACTGTTTTTGTCCTGCATACTATTTTATATCTGGAATACTACAAGTGGTATCATAGCACTTTCCTCTTCAGAAAATTGTGTGTTAATTTTTTTCAGGGTATAGATGTATTCCAGTGTCTTAAAGCTACAAAGATATGTCGTTACACACATAAAATCGATGTTAGGGAGTCATACATGCAGGAAATACAAGTGGTACCTAAGCGCACATCTGTTGGCCACCCTTGTAACCCTTGTCGGTACCCCTTCGAGTGGTAGCGCATCGGAAAAACCCTTTATACAGATCAACCTAGATATCCTGAATCCCTTCGTAGATAAACTGATTGGATGCCTGACTGATATAGTTCCATCGAGAACAACACTCGGGAAGATACTCTCTAGTACCTGGGTAGTTGGGTAGTACGGATAAGGGAACAATCTAGCCTCCTTAGTTGGTGCCTTGGGATATTGGGTCGGGTACTACTATTGGACCCCACATGTATATTAGAGATCTATAACATAGGGAAAACCCTTGTCTGTAGAAACCCTAAATACCCTAACCCTTGGGATGAAAATAAAAACAAAAAAGACAAGATCTATTTCCGCGCAATTGTGCCTTCTGCATTCTGGTTACGAAATTACTACACATTTCTTCCTATTAAGCATTTGGGCATTTTGTCACTGCAGTATTATTCAAGCCAGAGTATAAATCAGCAGGAGTAAAACAAAAAGTATAGTGGTCCTGGCGGCATACTTTTTTGGCTCCTATCACATTGGATTCCCCTTTTCTCCCTAATCGCAATCATACCTTTCATTTCAATTTTTAATTTTTTTTCAGTGCACCTGCACCCTTCTCAACTTCCATATTTTTCCATTTATTCCATTATATATCCCTTCTCACCCTGATCATAGTTGTACCTATCACTTATAAGTCCTTTTTGTGGTCCCACCCACCCATTTTTCCTTACCTGCACTTCCCCTCTCCAAATGGCCACCACTCACAACCAAGACTTGCAAGCTTCCATAAATCGCGTGACATCTGAGATTGCCTCTATCAATTCTCTCCTTGCACAATTTGAGACCCAAGTCAAGCACAAATTTGACACCATGGAATCCAACTTCATGAACCAATTTAAAACCCTCTAGTCCGTTGTCAACCAATTGTTGAACCGCCCTTTGGGTCCTTCCTCAGACCAACCCAATGTTGTTGATTCCTCTCATTCTCTACATTTTCAATCCAACTCCTTTCTGTGTGATCCCCATCTTCCTCGTGTTGAGGTCAATAAATTTGATGGCTCCGATCCTACAGGTTGGGTCACTCAAATGGAGAATTATTTTTCTTTGCATGGTATTACTAATGAGTTGGCCAAACTTCTCTATGTCATCCTCTATCTAGATCCTAAACGATGGAAATGGTGGCAATGGCGTAAAAATTCATGTCAAGGGTATATAGCCTGGACCCAGTTTGTTGCAGAGCTCTATGACCACTTTGACACCGATACCCACTATCTCGGTCATTTGACCAAGTTGAAATAGTTAGGCATAGTGGAAGACTTTATAACTTCTTTTGAGCATTTGTCCTTTCGAACCGAGGGTATGTCATATGATTTCTTCTGTGAATTATTTATATGTGGCCTAAAGAATGAAATCTGATCCCAGGTTCTCATGGCCCTCCCTTAGACTTGGTTGAAAGCTACTAAACTTGCTAAAGAGGCCCAACAAGTTGTTTATTCCCAGAAAAAAAAAACCATTATTTGTTCCCCGTCCTTGACCCACTAATCCTAACCTCCCTGTCACTCCCCTCAAGGTCCAAAAATTAACTAGGGATGAAATGGATGAACACCAAATGAAGGTTCTTTGATACAATTGTGATGAGAAATATTTTTGGGGGCACAAGTGTAAGGAAAAAAACCTTTTTATGGAAATTTCCAAAGATGTTCCCGACGAAGATGTGATAGTTCCACTTGTTGAAGATCCCTCCCTTATCGATGCTACCCAGGAGCCCATCGACCCACCTAAAGTTGAACCACTCATTTCCTTGGATGCACTCACTAGAGTCTCAGTTCCACAAACCCTCAAGATCATTGGCTATATTAAGAATAAGAAGGTCATCATCCTTGTTGACAATTGTAGCACCGAAAATTTTATTCATTGTCACATTGCCCAAGAAACCAATTGCTATATTCATGTTGTCAATAATTTTCAAATCATGATAGCCAATGATGGGTCCATGAAATGTGGTGGGCGTTGTGAAAATGTGTGTCTTCAAATTGGACATTACCACTTGAAATCTCATCTGTTTTCCATTGAAATGCGAGGTTGTGACATTGTGCTAGGTGTTGAAAGGTTATGCACTTTGGGTCCCATTGTTATGGATTTTAAGTAATTAACCATGCAATTAAAATAGGAGGGACAAAAGTATCACTTTCAAGGTCTCATAGTTGGTTCTCCTGAGATCATCAGTTCCCATCGCATGGAACACTCCTCAATAAAGGCCACTCTGATATTATTTCTCAACTCCATTCTATTCATGTGGTTGAGACACCCTCTGTGCATCCTAACCTCCAAGATATTCTCTCCAAACACCAAACTATTTTTTCCACTCCTTAAGGACTTCTGCCTTCTCATGGTGTTCATGATCATTCCATACCCCTTGTTTCTGGAAATATTCCTCCCAATGTTCGCCCTTATCGTCATCCCTTTTCCCAAAAGAATGAAATTGAGAAAATAGTACAGGAATTGCTACAAGTGGGTGTTATCCATCCTAGTACCAACCCTTATTATTCTCTCGTGGTCATGGTACTTAATAAAGAAGGTACTTGGTGCATGTTTCCTGAATTTCGTGACCTCAATAAACTACCATCAAGGACAAGTTTCCCATTGCTGTCATTGATGATCTCTTGGATGAGTTGAGTGGTGCTCAGTATTTCATTAAAATTGAACTGTGTTCTGACTAGCACCATATATGTATGCAAGACACTGACATCCTCAAGACTGCCTTTCAAACTCATGAGGGTAACTATGAGTTCCTGGTCATGCTCTTTAGCCTGTGTAATTCCCCCTCCACCTTCCAAAGCCTCATGAATCATGTGTGCAGTACTTTTCTTTGTCATTTTTTCCTAGTTGTCATTGATTATATTCTCATCTATAGTAAAACTTGGCAATCCCATCTTGCCCATGTGGATAAAATTCTTCATCTACTATATCAACATCAAATTTTCCTCAAACACTCTAAATGTTCCTTTGGTGACTCATAAGTTGAGTAGTTGGGTCATATTTTTGGCAAGGATGGTGTCCAGGTGGATCCTAAGATGATTGAAGCAATGCAAGATTGGCCTTGCGCCAAGGCAAAAGCTTTCATGGATTTCTGGGTTTAACAGGCTATTATCGCAAGTTTGTTCAGAATTATGGATATATTGTAGCACCTCTCACTGCTCTACTTAAAAATAATTCTTTCACTTGGACTCTCGCAAACGATCTACCCTTTCAATCATTGAAGATGACTATGTGCACTACTCCAGTCTTGGCCTTTCCTAATTTCACAAATACCTTTGTCCTAGAATGTGATTCCTCTGGGAGAGGAATTAGAGCAGTCCTTATGCAAGAGGGCATACCATTGGCCTTTACCAACAAACAATTTTAAGAATGCGATTTGGGCCAGTCAATCAATGAAAATGACATGTTGGATATTCTGCATGGAGTGGATCTCCGACACCCTTATCTCTTAGGGAAACACTTCCAAATTAAGATAGATCATCAAAGCCTCAAGTATTTTCTGGAGCAATGACCTTCCTCTCCAGATGAACATAAATGGGTAACTAAGCTCTTTGGATATGATTATGAGATCATTTACAAGAAAGGAAAAGAAAATTTGGTTCATGATGCTCTTTCTCGAAAATATGAAGATGAAGTGTCCATGTTCTCCCTATCCTTCATTATACCCGATTGGATCCGAGCTGTTCACCAGGAATGGCTACAAGATCCTAAAATTTTGGATCTAATCCAACAATTGAAAGAAAATTCTCCAGTTTCCCCAGGGTACTCTTGGCATAGTGATGATCTTCGCTACAAAGGTCATTTGTATTTAAGTAAACAACCACAACTTAAATCCATGGTGCTTTCTGAGCTTCAAGATACTCCCACAGCTGGGCACTCAGGGTTTACCAAAACCTATGACAAGGTCAAATGTTCCTTTTTCTGGGCTGGTATGAAAAAGGACGTTCACACTTTTGTGGCAGAATGCGATGTTCGTCAACATAACAAGTGAGAAAAAAGAAAATCCCCTGGTACACTCCAACCGATTCCGATTACACCCATTATTTGGAGGGACATCTCTATGGATTTCATTGTGGGATTACCTAAATCAGGCAATAAGTGAGTCATCATGGTGGTAGTTGATCGTCTTTCCAGGTATGCTCATTTATGTGCTCTTCAACATCCATTTAATTCATCCACTGTTGTTCAAATTTTCATGGATCATATCTTCAAGATTCATGGCATGCCTCATTCTATTGTTTCTGATCGAGATCCCACTTTCACCAACAATTTTTGGCAAGAAATATTCATGCTACATGGCACCCAATTGCATGTCAACACCGCCTATCATCCCTAGAATGATGGTCAAACTGAAGTTGTCAACAAGTGTTTGGAGACTTATCTGAGGTGTTTTTCCTCTGAAAGGAAAGTCAATGGGCACAATGGTTACCATTAGCTGAATGGTGGTACAACACTTATTACCATACAATTAATCGCATGACTCCTTTTGAATTAGTATATGGACAAAAGCCACCTTCTGTTCTCTCCTACATGCTAGGTGTATCTAAGGTTCAGATGGTTGACCAAACACTTACAACTCGAGAAGCTATTCTCTGTACCCTCAAAGAGAATTTGGTCATGGGTCAAAATCACATGAAGAAAAAAGTTGATCAAGGTCGCTCAGAACATCAATTTGTTGAAGGAGACCAGGTATTTCTTCGACAACAACCTTCTAAAAAAAATTCACTCAAGGCCAAACATTTTCAGAAATTGGTGCCCAAATTCTATGGTCCTTATACAGTTCTCAAGTGCGTGGCATAGGTGACCTATCAGTTAGCTTTGCCTAGTTCTTCTAAGCTCCACCCTGTTTTTCACGTCTCCTGCTTAAAGAAGGTGATTGGAACTAAGTGCCAAACTCAAACCAACCTTTCCGAGTTGGGTGAAGAAGGATCAATCTTGTTGCAACCACAAGCAGTTTTGGACCAACGTGAGCATCACCATCAATGAAGTTTTAGTCCAGTGGAATTATACAACTCCCACAGATGCCACTTGGGAGCCAACTACCATTCTGTAGCAATTTCCTCATTTCAAGCTTTGAGGACAAGACATATTTTAAGGGGGAGTGCATTTTAGGGACCTAACCTACCTAACCCCTCAAGTGGGTAAATTAATATATTTCCATATTTCTTGGATATTATTATAATAAAGCACTGTTATGTTGGAGGTTTCCCCCTCGAAGAGGAAAGTGAACATTGCTATCCTTAATCAAGGTGCTCTTTCTAGTGTTATTCTGGTATTATTTTGGTATTGTTCTAGTTATATCATTGTTGTTCTGCCACTTCTAGCTAAAATATTTATGTTCTGCATACTATTTTATATCTGCAATACTACAACTTATGTAATATGTGTTACACTATACCCTATTAGTTTTACTATGATAGTACAATGGATAGTAAGTAGTTATGAATGTTGATTACTTGTACCTAATGAGTACTATTACCATTTTTTAATAAGCTCATATTACAAAGATAACTTGTGATTCAATATTGGTATGTTACCTATTCAATATGTGTTGTAAATACATGCATACCAATACATAATCAATTACAACCATTACTTTGGTGAGATAAACACTTGGTCAACTTATTCATACTCACTATGTAGAACACATGGACCCAATGTAGTTTATATCACATTAGTAGAAGTCAATGGTATTGGTTCTATCCATCCTACGAATCACTGTGTTAAAGCCATTGTAGAGGGTTCATGTATAAGTAAGAATCTTTATATTACGAGCTCTATTTATTACTAGATATAACTGGAATAGTGTATATAAGTCATAACAAGGTAAGTTGTATTACTAGTATTCCCATAATTAGGAAGTATAACCTATTCACAATTGTGAACAAGAATTACCCTAATATAGTGGTATGAGTTATTGGAACACTTAACAATATAGCTATATATAATATGACCTATGATAAAGAGCTAACCAGGTGTAAGCATAAGGTTATACGTTATGATTGATTAGGTGATTATAGTACTACTTAGCTTCATTGATTGCCTACTTTCTCATATTGGGTCCTGTATTTCACGTATGATATGGACATGGAATATTGCCTACTTTCTCATATTGGGTCCTGTATTTCACGTATGATATGGACATGGAATAGAGGGAAATGCACATGAAACACATATAGAAGGGCATATAGATCATACGTTACTGATACATTTAGATTCATTACAATATAAATATTGTTCTATTATGGATATCAATGCTTACATATTTGACCTAATATCTTATAAGTGATTATAAGAGTGCTTTAAATTGTGATACGTAATGTCGAGTGAGCTTACTTTGATTACCATTGTTACAGATAAGGTTACTATTAGAACCAATGGCATTAATAAGAGATATGAAAAACAAAACAAGAAGGTATGAGTGATATCATAGTTGTATCATTACCTTAGCTTTAATCAATACGGGTCTCTATCTCTAACTTGGAACTTATATGTAACTTACAATCCCATATGAGCTTGAGAAAGGTGAAGTAACATGAATAATAGTACTTATCGTATGTTAAAAACTTTCCTTATCTTTCGATATACAAACATTACAAGCTTATCATGATTAGTTAGCTTCATTAAATCATAAGTAATAACAAGCTTATCAAAGCTCTATACATTCAATGGTAATAAAAAAATAGATATGAGTATACCGATAGCTTGGTGTATCTAATGTTATGATTACACTTATTTCTATCAGTTATATAAGCATGAGTATAGCATGGTGATGTAACCTCTATGATTACACTTGCTATCTATACATAACCCCATTACGATGGTTAATGACTTGACACATCACTCTTAACTCTTCATGTGAGACCATGTTTTATGTAAGAACTTGTATATGATATAAGCTTGAATCCTTTCTTATGTTACTTCATCATCTATCTCATGGGAATTTCTCTATCCACTAATCGAATCAAAGCATTGGTATAATTGCATAAACTAAGCTAGTAGATATGTAAGATTATCAAAGGGTTGATCATTAGCCTAATGATTGATATACATAATACATATAAGCATGGGTTCTATGTAATTCTATATCAATCCAATTAAATGTAAGTAACACAAATACTATGATTGGTTTCGATAAAAATGAATGAGTACCATTGACTAGTTATTTATCCAAGCTTATCTTGTATTTAGTATCCCTTGTACAAACATATAACATATCCCTATAAATTCTTATCTTGTATTTAGTATCCCTTGTACAAACATATAACATATCCCTATAAATTATTGGTAATGGAACAATAAATACCCTATAAGCTTAGTATTACTACTTACTTTGGTACATGTCGTAAGCTCACTTGTACAAGGATTATTGTCCTATTCATGGAACTATGATTGCCATTAGTTTAGCTAACATCATACTCAAAGTAGAAAAAAAGCATGGTCATTAGGGAACATATGTTTAGACTAGTACAATGTGTAAAGTGCATATTACTCATTACTTGAACTGCATGTAAGGATTGTGATAAGTACTAATCCCATTGAGTGGAATCGCTTACCTTTAAACTTTAACCAATAGTTACACGTATATGATTGATCCCTATTACTAGTGTGCTAAGTGTTGATCATACGTATTTCCATAGTAATGAAAAGGATAAGAGATCCTTACTTATTGTAATAATAATTCTTGTAATCAATACGTCACAAGAAGTAAGGGTAATGTAAGAGGTGAAACTAGTGAATCAATAGAGTTGAATCCATGTATATGACTAATAATCACTACTAGTTCAAACTAGTATGATGTGTGCCATTGATTAGGCAAATACAATGGTATGATCATAACATGTAGAGTAAGTTACACCTTATCTATTATCTATTAACAAGCTTTTGTTCCAATGCATATCATAACTAATCAATATCATAAGTTTTATACATGTATTAAGATGTATAATGTTACTATGATTACCATGTGATCTTTAGCTCTATGATTAAGCGTTGTTCTTATAATCAATGATGGAAGAAAGAGGTGTGTAGTAAGATGGAAGAAAGAGGTGTGTAGTAAGCAGGGAAAATTTAACTCACCAAAAAAATAAATTTATATATATAATAAATGGGTGAATCCCCATGATATATGAGAGAGTGTGAAGGTTATTTTATCAATACCATAATATGCATATATATGTTTTTGGTGAATCTTTCACCAAATATATAATCTTGTAAAATTTGGGTGAATCTTTCACGAAATTATAAAATCTTGTGAAATTGTGGCGAATTTTCACATAATTATAAAACCTTTTAAAAGTCTATTAATTTAAATAAATTCAAATCAATTTTCGATCTTGGGAGTATTCCAAGAAAATATGGCGCTGAAACACACCACATGCATGAAGAACACTATGCAGAATTAATAAGAATGTTTAATGAATGCAGATATGCTGGTGCTGAAACACCATGCTGAAACACCGTACTGAAACATGCACGAAGAAGACTATGTTAATATACTCAAGTGTGACATTGTTGGGTGCTAAAATTGCCCCTTTTTCCTTATCATTTCCATGCCATTTTCATCTCATTCTCTTGTATTAATTCATCCCTATTGTTTACATTTCCTATGAGAACATCAATCCTAGAGCATGTACAATTCATTATTCATTCAACATTGTGTTATGTTAAAGCTTAATTCATACTTTACTTGTAAACTAGGATGATGTTTCCTTAGTGCTAATTTGGGTAATTACACAATCATACCTGTAAACCACGAAGATGCACATATATGAAATATGCCAGTGATGGAAAACTTGGCTCGGGATGAAACACGCTCCATGCACAAAAACGACTATTTAAAATTAATAAGAATGAATGCAGATATGCTAGTGTTGAAACACCTAGCTAAAACATGTTGCACGCATGAAGAAGACTATGCATAATTAATAAGAATGTTCAATGAATGTAGATATGCTGGTGCTGAAACACCATGCTCAAACATGCACGAAGAAGAGTATGTTAATATGCTCAAGTGACTCAGTGAGACATCATTGGGTGCTAAAATTGCCCTTTTTTCCTTATCATTTCCATGTCATTTTCATCTCATTCTCTTGTATTAATTCATCCCCATTGTTTACATTTCCTATGAGAACATCAATTCTAGAGTAGGTACAATTCATTATTAATTCAACATTGTGTTATGTTAAAATTTAATTCAAAGTTAACTTGTAAACTAGGATGATGTTTCCTTAGTCCTAATTTGGGTAATTACATAGTCATACCTGTAAACCATAGAGATGTACATATATGAAGGTATGTTGGTGCTAAAAAACCATACTGAAACACCTGGCTGAAACATGCTACATGCACGAAGAAGGCTATGCAGAATTAATAAGAATGGATGCAGATATGTTGGTGCTGAAACACACATGAATAAGACTATGGGCCATGGCCCCACCAATTCCATCATATCCAACTGGCAGAGTTACTCGACCATTTTCATCCATGGCCATCAATAATAAGTATCTATTAATGGAAGGAACTGAATCACTGATAAGTTTAACATAATTGCCACCTTAGATAATAGATTTTTCTTGCTGGTGGTTGTCAGTCAGTGCCCGCATGTATGTGTTTGTGGTTTGAATTTGGCAGCCTACATGAATGACTAGTCACTATGACATGTGATGTGTTTGACATGATACTGTGAAATAATGATTGTTCCACGCCCTTCCACATCACCAACAGAGTGCCAATACCGTCAGTTCAAGTTGGGGGGTTATCTCATCATCCCTGAATAAATTAACCAACCACCGCCATAAACCTTCAATCAACATGGTCTTTAGGTTGATTTTTCCCATGAAATTCGAATCACCACCATCTTTCCAAAAATACCAACAAATATCCTTCCATTGTTCCTGCGCACTCATTCATGTTGAAGCTCCTGGGTTGTGTTCGGAATTTTGAACCTGAAACTCCTTTGCAATACTGTAACACCTAATTACACAGAAGAACATTCAACATGGGAGGATTTTCAATCTATCATGAACTAGTAACCATCGACGCCCTGCTTCGGTGCCTAGAAGTCTACAAAATATTTGAAGATGCAGGGTGGGTAGCATATTTTGAGTGGTTGGACGGGTTTGACAGTGACATTTCCCTAAAATTCTCCTGAAATTTAACAAGAACCCATTCATATGTTAGAGGTTTGGATATTAGTGTAACATGGGTGGTTATATCCTCTGTTATGGGGCTTCCGAGCACTGTAAAAAAATGGTTTGGACAAAGGAAAAGTATTCCTAATGCAAAGTCCAATTTCTTGGAGGAAGGAGAGCAAGTGAAACCTAGAGGACGTGGCACAACAATAGAGTCTTTACCTCAACCTTGGGACTAGGTTGCTATTTTATTGAAGAAACATATTACATGTGAAGGTAGGTACAAGATTGTTTACACATATGATTTTGTTCTTCTGTCACACCTTCGTCATGGCTCATTGATAAATATGCCTTATTATCTATTAGAATATTTTCATAATATGACACATTATGTAAGACAATCTTGTTTTCCCCAAGGTTCTGTCACACACCACTGTCTGATAAAATTAATAGTGTTGAGAGCCTTGGAACTACAAAACCATACATGGGCTCAATTCATTGCCAGAGGAGCAATAGAAGTTGATGAAAATGATGACAATGAATCATAAGAGGAGGTAGGAAGTAGTGACAGGAGTATTTTAGACAGGGAAAGAGAGGAAAAATAAGGAATTAATGAATATTTGGGACAAGATAATGTTGTTGGAGAACTAGGACAGGACAATGGTGATGTAGAAATGAGGGATATCTCTGGAGTTGTGGTTTCATAATATGTACATATGGAAGATGTTGGAGTGCAGATGGAGGAATATCTGCACCCAAGCCCTGAAAAACCACCTACCATTATAGCAGAGAAAAATGAGCAGCTGATAGAGGAGTATCAACCAACACAACACGAAGGAGGGGTTATAGAAAAAAAATCAAGTGTGGAAGAACCCATGGAAGAAGTGAGGGCTGGATCAGATATAGACATTCCTTCTGGAGATACAGTGAAGGAATTAATTGTGGAGAGGTCACCATCACCTGAAAGGGAATAAAATCCACTAGAATAGATTCAGGAGGTTGAAACAATGATTCAAAGTGAGAATGTAATTGAGTTGTAGGAAGAATCATCCACATTGTATGATGATTCTTTCTAGGTTTCCCCTGATTATGAAGTCAAAATTGTCTTAGAGAAACCTCCACAAATAGTGCCAAAGCTATTAAGGAGGAAGTGGCCATCACTAATGTTTCCATCAACTTTCCCAAGTAAAAGGAGAAGAACCAAGGCTACTATCACAATAGAAGCAACTAAACTGAAAATGGAAGAAATTGAGATACCTGTATTGCGTCCTCTTTCACCCACTGTTACACAAGAACCACTGGGTGATGAACAACAACGGGAAGTTGTTTTTGTAACACAAGAACCAATTGACAACCTGGGCCCAAATCAAAGCTATGTTGGAACACAAGAACCTTCTGTTGAAAGAGGTAAGATTCAGATTCATTCCCTTTTATTTGAGAATGATCAATTGAAAAGAGAATTCCAGAGGCTTACGGGGGAATTGGAAATTCTAAAAGAAAAAAACGAATCCCAAAGGCCTCTACCTTATGATTTGGATTTATTAGTGCAAGCAACCCATCTTTTAGGAGGGAATATTGTGCCATTAGAGAAGGATGAAACACATGAAACATTTAAGGAATATTTGTGTCCTGAGTGTGGCGATATTTATAGATTGGATAGGTATGATGTGACCCTTCTTGAGCCCTAAGCTTTGGGACTAATTAGAAGACAAGAAGATCTGGCTGAGGTAGCATAGAGAAAGAAAACCATTGCCACAAAAGAACCAATGGCTAAGGAAGAAGAAAAGAAGACTTCAGAAACACATGAGAATGCCACTGTAACACAAGAGCCAATGGTATCTGATTTAAATATGTAGTCTAAAAAGGATATACAAGAAGTTGTCATTGTAACACAAGAACTAGTGATGGCTAAGAATGTTGAACCAACCCATCCTGAGAGTACCACTGCTACACAAGAACCATTGGTACCTAATTAAAATCAACAATCTGATGAGGCCACGAAAGAAGAAACTGTCACACAAGAACCAGTGGTTGAGGAAGAGGAATTACCACAACCAGATTAGTCATTGTTACACAAGAACTAGTGACACAAGCTCAAATTCCTCTAGAAATCAATGATGAGGATGAACAATAAGTTGACCATCATGACATAGAATATAATACTATATTTTTGCTGGCACCAGTTGATAAATAGAAGCAACAAGTTTCCATGTTTGGAGAAGGAATGATTCATGTGCCAGCCGAGAGAAAGACAATACATGACTTCAGGGACAAATACACTAAATTTTTGACGTCTCAGAAATTTAAATGGGAAGAAATGAACAAGGAATTTGGAGGGTTTAAGAAGTTGCAAGCTAAGTGCCAGATTCTACAACAAGATAAAAATCAAATGTATTTGTTAGCAGAAGAGTTGTTGAGTTGTAGAATCCCTTCTCCCTCATACCTAGTATTCCTTCATGAACAAGTTGTTGGCATGTTTTACAGGCAGTGTATGCTTGTCATTGATGGCAAGTACATCAACAATGATGGCTTGAGTATAGGTACAATGTGCCAGGCGGGCACCATAATTATTTTGGGGAGACGCAGTAGAGTAAGCTCGTGAAGACCAGACGAGATAGTGCAGATGTGCACGCAGAGTGCAGAGTGTGCTTGTCATTGATGGCAAGATCAGAGTGTGCATTGATGGAAAAACAGGAACAACGTAAGCTCAGGAGGATTAGCGCAGAGTCGCATGCAGTGCATAGGTGTCCACCAGGGATGAGGTTAACTCATTTCCAAAGCTCAAGAGAGATAGCGTACTCAGGATCTCAGGTGGATCAAAGGTCGAGGCCTTTGACACTTAGAAATTCTTCCAAGTTAGGAGGATGCGTAAGCTCAGAAGGAGAAGCAACAGTGATCGTTGGATCCCATTCAGAATTACCGATGGCCGTCAGATCTGAACTTAGATAGGACGAGCACAAAGATGGAGGACAGATCTCGGGCGTTAGATTTGAGCGCGGGGTCCGACCATCATTGGATCCAGGAGAACCTGCATGTTCTTTAAAGTGCAAGGTGAAGTGGGCTTACAAAATCCTGAAATAAGGAGGACCGTCCATCTTCGGGCAGGACACGTGGTCACAGATCAACATTTCACTGACCAAGAGGTCAAAGGAAGGAAGTGCTCTATCCTTCCAAATCGTGAAATGTGAAATGGAAAAATGATTTAAGCTGTTGGATCTAGAATAGATCGGGGATGGACGCGTGGCGAAAGATCAGAGCACCACAAAGACTCCATTTCAGAGTTTCCTAGACCGGGAAATCAAAGATCAAAGGAACATTAACCTTTGAAGTAGAGAACCCCGAAATCCCAAAAGGTGAAAGATCAGAGCATGTCAAAGACTCCATTCCAGAGTTCCAAATACTAGGAATTAGAAGAATCGAGAGTCGAGACTCTTCATCAAAGGAATCCCGTAGTTGCAAAATTCGGAATCCCGAAATCCCGAAAGAGGCACATCAACAAGAGTTTTGCAGATCGAAAAATAACTCCATTTCGGAGTGCCAGATACCGGGAGTTGAAGTGTCAAAACACTTCACCACAAGAGTGTCGAAATACCGAAACGACGAAATACGAAAAGCCAAAATCCTGAAATAGGCACATAAACGAAGAGTTTTGCAGACCGGGAAATAACTCCATTTTGGAGTTTTGGATACCGGGAGTTGGAAGAGTCAAGACTCTTCATCACAGGAGTCCCAAAGTCATGAAACCCGAAGTCACGAAATGAAAAATCAAGAAATGTCAAAGACTCCATTTCGGAGTTTCAGATACCGAGAGTTGGAGGAGTCTAGAGTCAAGACTCTCCATCACAGGAGTCCCGAAGTCGCGAAACCTGAAATCGTGAAATGCGAAATCGCGAAATGTCAAAGAATCCATTTCGGAGTTTCAGATACCAGGAGTTGGAGGATTCAAGAGTCAACACTCTTCATCACAGGAGTCTCGAAGTCACGAAACTTGAAGTCGCGAAATGCGAAATCATGAAATGTCAAAGACTCCATACTGGAGGTTCGGATACCGAGAGTGGAGATGTCAAGGACTCTCACGACAGGAATCCCGAAGTTACGAAGTGCGAAAATCTAAAAAGTTGATCTGACTCCATTTCGGATTTTCGCAGACCGAGAGGTGGAGTTGTCAAGAACTCTAACATCAAGCATGTCGAAATCGCGATGTGCAAAATCACGAAGAGATATGGACCGTCAAATCATCAAGAGTGTGGACCGTTGATCCGACTCCATTTCAAAGGTTCAAATACCGAGAGATGGAAGAGTCAAGAGTTGAGACTCTTCATCAAAGGAGTCTCGAAGTTTCAAAATGTGAAATGTCGAAATGTGAAATGTGAAAACATTTTTTGGTATAGGACTTGGTCACCGTAGATGGTCACATCATCGAAGAGCTGTAGAGAAGAGCTCGAAGAACCAAGCTCCATTTCAGAGTTTCGAGGACCGCGACATGGAGCGTCAAGAAAATCTACCACAGGAATGCCAAAATCCTGAAATGCCAAAATGCGAATTAAATGCAAGATCCTACGGATCCAATCCAACGACGCAGGTGAATTTAAGTATGATCAGAGGGATACTTGCACTTCAGATTGTAACTGCTAGAAACGACTGATGGATTTTTCCAGAGGAATCAAATAGGCTTTAGTGTGATCGCCAGAGAAGATGAAGAAGCTTGAGTCATCTTCCAGTGGAATGAAGATTATTCTTAGATCGACTTTGATAGAGAAGACAAAGAGTCTCAACTGCCAGACAGGCTAAGGAATCTCGGCTTAACACCCAGTGATGATGGACACTTGGATCTAACTGCTAGAGAAGCTGAAGAGTGGGAATTATGATCAGGCAGAGAACTCGACACGGAGAGAGCATGCAGAAGCATGGAGAGATATCATGCACAAGTTGCATAGAGACTATAATTATGCAGAACAAAGAAGAGAGGGGTGTTGTTGTTGTGAGTGATTGAGGTGTGAAGAAGGAGGCAGAGCGCAACAATAGAAAGGAACAGAAGGGGAATGGTGCATTGAAGGGACATGGCATAGAGAGAATAAAAGGCAAAAGAACATAAAGTACAAGGAGTGTGCAGAGGACACTGATGCAGACAGAGCAGTGCAGTGTAGCAGAACAATGATGAGACCGGTAAGCCATTGAAGAACTTTATATCGCTGTAATAATTCTTAATAGCAAAGATTTATATATCAGGGTGGTAGGGAGGTGCTAGGGAGGACTATTGTCCTCAGAGGTTCAAGTGGGTGCTTGAACAAAGGGAGTTGTATCTTCCATATGGTTGCAGCCAGAGAAACCAGGGTGGCAGGGTGGTGCAAGGGAGAACTATTGTTCTTGGTTATACAGGTTGGTTTCTGTGTGACCGGAAGTTGGTGCTTCCATCCAGTTGGTGATGGAACACTTAGGAAGTTGGTACTTCCATCCAGTTGGTGATGGAACACTCAGGGAGTTGGTGCTTCCTTCTAGTGGGTGCTAGATAAACTAGGGAGTTGGTGCTTCCTTCTAGTAGGTGCTAGAGAAAACAGAGAGTTGGTGCTCTCAGCAAGTTGTTGCTTGCAAAACAGAGGTTGTAGCCTCATTATGAGTTGGTTCTCATATGTATGATAATGTAAAGAATGTAAAGATTTCTTATCATATAAAGAAGAAGAGGTTTTTACCCTGTATGGGTTTCCTCAGGAAATATCTGTCTCTGTGTATCTCATATGTGTGACTGATGTTGAATGTTCTATTTCTTATTTCCCTACATTATTGTGACTATCAATAAATGTTGTGTAAAGAGTTTAAAATAAGCACAGTAACAACTGATTCACCCCCCGCCTCTCATTTGTCAAACATTTGGTATTAGATCCGACCCCTTTTATCTAAGGGTAGATCCTGGAGCTTAAACATGTCAATTCATGAAGGGACTTCAGTCACTAAGCCTCCTCTGTTTAATGGAACAAACTTCGCCTTCTGGAAGCTTAGAATGAGAACATACCTAATGGCCTTAGGTGTTGATGTTTGGGATGTAGTAGAGATTGGATACATAAAGCCTGTTGTTATAGCTTCCAAGGACGATAAGTTAGAATTTAGCTTTAATGCTAAGGGAATGAATGCTATCTTGAATGGACTTGCAGAAGCTGAGTTTGTAAAGGTGATGCATCTTCAAACTGCCAAAGAAATGTGGGACAAACTCATTAGCAGTTATGAAGGTAATGAGAAGGTAAAAGATGCCAAGCTTCAA
>SNQJ01S0113767.1:28357-47524 GCA_010110895.2 Picea sitchensis
ATCAGCAAAGGAATCCAAAGTTGAAAACAGGTTTGGGTTATGAAGAGAGATCAAGTAGTGGTCATCCAAGCAACATAGACTTCATCAAGTTTGTCAAATCTACAACCAATGACGACAACAAACCTGCAGAAATAAAGGAAGATAATCAACCACCCAGGAGGAGTAAAGAAAACTGTGCCAGAACTGAATCTGTAGAACAAGGAAATAGTACATTCCCTGCTCAAGGAAATCATCAGCATGGAAGAAATTGATTTTCTCAAAGAAGACAACCATTTTCCAGGTACAAAGAATTTTTCTATGGATATTGTTTCTATTGTTCTAACTTTGGTCAAAAAGATGTAAATTGTTCCTTAAGACTTGGACATGAGCTATTAATATTTCCAAGGAATAAATATCTGCCACAACAAAGAATGATACAGACAAGTAACAAACCATCATAGATTGCAAATTGCCAAATTAAGTCTAGAGACTTGCAACTGAGGAGGTCAAGAAATAATAAACAGTCAATGAGTAGACAACGTTGCAACAATAACTTTGACCTATTGAACAATGAGATTAAATGTTATAACTGTCACAAATTTGGCCACAAAGCTGAAAACTGCCATCTGAAGAATTACAAAGCAGATCCAAGGATAAAGTTCTTAGATAGAAAGGCCAGCACATGGAAAAGGAAAGATAGTGAAAAATATGGTCGAGCACTTTCAACTCAAAAAAAGGCCTTAGGGAATATGAGCGAGTGGATGTTCCAAGAACATGGTTGGAGAAAAGGATAGGCTTCTACTTATAAGAAAAAATCAAAATAGGAAATGTGATCCTTGAAAATGATGAACTGGGCAAAAACAAAGGATAAAGGGATGGTGAGTTTAAGTAATGAAAAAAAAATATGGTCTAGCACTTTCAACTCAAAAACAAAAGGCCTTCAGGAATATAGACAGTGGATGTTCCAAGAACATGACTGGAGACAAGGATAAGATTCTACTTATAAGAAAAATCAAAATAGGAAATGTGATCCTTGAAAATGATGAACCAGGTAAAAACAAGGATAAAGGGATGGTGAGTTTAAGTAATGAAAAAGGAGATTCTCATGATGATCTTCCTATAAATGGGATGAAACATAATTTGCTCAATGTAAATCAAATATGTGATAGAGGATGTAAAGTAGTGGTCAATTCCAAAGACTGTAAGATAAAGTCTGTAAACTCAGGACAAGTGGTGGCTAAAATCATAATGACAGACAATAATTTTGACATTGAATCCTCCCCTGCAAGTAAAGAAGAAGATTAAGATATAATAAAAGAATGTTCAGTTCACATTTATCCCATGGAAGAAGTAGGAGGAGAATCATGTCATAAGTCGAAAGAAAAATTTTTGAAGGTTGAGAAGTCAAACACCCAAAGCAAGTTCCTAAACAGCTCCATGGCCCTGGATAAGCTCTTGGATAGTCAAAGATCAACAAATGAAAAATGTGGTATTGGATACAACAAGGAAGAAATCAGTACTCCTAAGAAACTTCATATAGGTCCTTCATCTGTGAAAAAGAAAAGCAGGTATGAGAGTGGTTGTAGCGGTTTTTTCTTGTGATTGAATATGGTCATAAAAGCATTGGATTGTATGCATCATGGAAGAAAAATTAAATTGCACTAATAGAGATTGATGAGAATCAATGGGGAGATCCAAGGGCTGTTTGAAAAGTATGAGCTACAATTATGCAGTGGTTCAGTAGGAAAACAACATTTGCAGCAACAACATTCTGTTGTACAAAATTATATACATGACATTCTGTAGAGATAACAAGAGGAAAGACCTTGTCAAGAAAATCTAACCTTTTAGAAACAAAGGAGGAAAACCGCCAGAAGCAGAGAGAGAACAGTGACAGGGGGAGTCATCCAGTTATGAGAAGAAAAGGTTGATGAAGGAGTCCTAGTAAGAGAGGTGAGCAATATTGAGTATTCTACAGAGGATACAATGAAAGCTGAAGATGAATAGGTCCAAGAATCAGAAGCTAGGTGTCATCCCATCTCACACCTAAGAGAGTCCATCCTGTTAGGGGGAGTTTGTATTGATTGAATATCTGATACCTCCGAAAAATACTGCAACAACTCAGGGGGAGCATGTTTTCTTTGACATTGATGTCAAAGGGGGAGAAAAGAACAGGTCTGGGTGCCTTTGTTTCCATCAATTCCAAAGGGGGAGATTGTTGGCATGTTTTACAGGCAGTGTATGATTGTCATTGATGGAAAGTACAACAATGATGATGGCTTGAGTACAAGTACAATGTGCCAGGCAGGCACCAGAAGTATTTTGGGGAGACGCAATAGAGCAAGCTCATGAAGACAAGAAGAGATAGTGCAGAGGTGCACGTAGAGTGCAGAGTGTGCTTGTCATTAATGGCAAGATCAGAGTGTGCATCGATGGAAAAACAGGAACAGCGTAAGCTCAGGAGGATTAGCGCAGATTCATACGCAGTGCGTAGGTGTCGACCGGGGATGAGGTTAACTCATTGCGAAACATCAAGAGAGATAGCGTACTCAGGATCTCAGGTGGATCAAAGGTCGAGGCCTTTGACACTTAGAAATTCTTCCAAGTCAGGAGGATGCGTAAGCTCGGGAGGAGAAGTGATAGTGATCATTGGATCCCATTCAGAATTCCTGATGACCGTCAGATCTGACCTCTGATAGGACGATTGCGCAGATGGAGGACAAATCTTGGGCGTTAAATCTGAGCGCGGGGTCCGACCGTCATTGGATCCAGGAGAACTTGCACTTTCTTTAAAGTGCAAGGTGAAGCGAGCTTACAAAATCCTGAAAGAAGGAGGACCATCCATCTTCAGGCAAGACACGTGGTCACAGATCAACATTTCGTTGACCAAGAAGTCAAAGGAAGGAAGTGCTCTATCCTTCCAAATCGCGAAATGTGAAATGGTGAAATGATCTGAGCCGTCAGATCGAGAATTGATCGGGGACGGACGTGTGGCGAAATATCAAAGCACCACAAAGACTCCATTTCGGAGTTTCGCAGACTGGGAAATCAAAGATCAAAGGAACATTAACCTTTGAAGTAGCGAAACCCAAAATCCCGAAAGGCGAAAGATCAGAGCATGTCAAAGACTCCATTTAGGATTTCTAGATATTGGAAGTTGGAATAGTCAAGAGTCGAGACTCTTCATCAAAGGAATCCCGGATTTGCGAAATCCAGAATCCTGAAATCCTGAAAGAGGCACATCAACAAGAGTTTTGCAGACTGGGAAATAACTCCATTTCGGAGTCCCTGATACTGAGAGTTGAAGTGTCAAAACACTTCACCACAGGAGTGCCGAAATGCCGAAATGGAGAAATGTGAAACGCTGAAATCCTGAAATATGCACATAAACGAAGAGTTTCGCATACCGGGAAATAACTCCATTTCAGAGTTTTAGATACCGGGAGTTGGAAGAGCCAAGACTCTTCATCACAGGAGTCCCGAAGTCGCGAAACCCAAAGTCGTGAAATGCAAAATTGCAAAATGTCAAAGACTCCATTTCGGAGTTTTGGATACCGGGAGTTGGAGGAGTCAAGAGTCAAGACTCTCCATCACAGGAGTCCCAAAGTCACGAAACCCGAAGTCGCGAAATGAGAAATCATGAAATGTCAAAGACTCCATTTCAGAGTTTCGGATACCAGGAGTTGGAGGATTCAAGAGTCAAGACTCTTCCTCACAGGAGTCCCGAAGTCGCGAAACCCAAAGTCGCGAAATGAAAATCACGAAATGTCAAAGACTCCATACTGGAGGTTCAGATACCAGGAGTTGAGATGTCAAGGACTCTCACGACAGGAATCTTGAAGTTACGAAGTACGAAAAGCTGAAAAGTTGATTTAACTCCATTTCGGAGTTTTGCAGACCGGGAGATGGAGTTTTCAAGAACTCTCACATCAAGAATGTCGAAATCGCGATGTGCGAAATCACGAAGAGATCTGGACTATTGAATCATCAAGAGCGTGGACCGTTGATCCAACTCCATTTCGGAGGTTCGTATACCACGACATGAAAGAGTCAAGAGTTGAGACTCTTCATCAAAGGAGTCCCGAAGTTCCGAAATGAAAAATGTGAAAACATTTTTTGGTATAGGACTTGGTCACCTCCAGTGGTCACATCGTTGAAGAGATGTAGAGAAGAGCTTGAAGAACCAAGCTCCATTTCGGAGTTTCGGGGACCGCGACATGGAGTGTCAAGAAACTCTACCACAGGAATGCTGAAATCCTGAAATGCCAAAATGTGAATTAAACGCAAGATCCTGTGGATCCAATCCAATAGTGCAGGTGAATTTAAGTATGATCAGAGGGATACTGTTGCACTTCAGATTGTAACTGCCATAAACGACTGATGGATTTTGCCAGAGGAATCAAACATGCTTCAATGTGATCGTCGGAGAAGATGAAGAGGCTCAAGGCATCTTCTAGTGGAATGAAGATTATTCTTAGCTCGACTTATTGTTATTATTGTTGTTAGACAGGCTAATGAATCTCAGCTTAACACCCAGTGATGATGGACACATTGATCTAACTGCCAGAGAAGCTAAAGAGTGGAAATTATGATCAGGCAAAGCACTGGACACGGAGAGAGCATGCAAAAGCATGGAGAGATAGCATGCACAAGTTGCAGAGAGACTATAAGTATGCAGAACAAAGAAGAGAGGGGTGTTGTTGTTGTGAGTGATTGAGGTGTGAAGAAGGAGGTAGAGCGCAGCAGCAGAAAGGCACAGAAGGGGAGTGGTGCATTGAAGGGACATGGCGCAGAGAGCATAAAAGGTAAAAGAACAGAAAGCGCAAGGAGTGTGCAGAAGACACTAATGCAGACAGAGCAGCGCAGTGTAGCAGAACAATGATGAGACTGGTAAGCCATTGAAGAACTTTATATCGCTGTAATAATTCTTAATAGAAAAGATTTATATTTCAGGGTGGTAGGGAGGTGCTAGGGAGGACTGTTGTCCTTAGAGGGTCAA
Organism: Picea sitchensis; assembly: GCA_010110895.2. Taxonomy (NCBI): domain Eukaryota; kingdom Viridiplantae; phylum Streptophyta; class Pinopsida; order Pinales; family Pinaceae; genus Picea; species Picea sitchensis. The sequence continues at coordinate 33,336 of SNQJ01S0113767.1, forward strand.
GTAGGTGCTTGAACAAAGGGAGTTGTATCTTCCATCCGGTTACAGACAGAGAAACTAGGGTGGCAAGGTGGTGCAAGGGAGAACTGTTGTTCTCGGTTATACAGGTTGGTGCCTGTGTGACTTGAAGTTGGTGCTTCCATCTAGTTGGTGTTGGAACACTTAGGAAGTTGGTGCTTCCATCCAGTTGGTGCTGGAACACTCAGGGAGTTGGTGCTTCCTTCTAGTGGGTGCTAGAGAAACCAGGGAGTTGGTGCTTCCTTCTAGTAGGTGCTAGAGAAAATAGAGAGTTGGTGCTCTCAGCAAGTTGTTGCTTCCAAAATAGAGGTTGTAGCCTCATTATGAGTTGGTGCTTATATGTATGATAATGTAAAGAATGTAAAGATTTCTTATCATATAAAGAAGAAGAGGGTTTTACCCTGTATGGGTTTCCTCAGGAAATCTTTGTCTTTGTGTATCTCATATGTGTGATTGATGCTGGATGTTCTATTGCTTACTTCCCTACATTATTGTGACTATCATTAAATGTTGTGTAAGGAGTTTAAAATAAGCACAATTGTTTAAGCACAGTAAAAACTGATTCACCCCTCCCCTCTCAGTTTTCCAACACAATTAACTCTTTTTAATCTTAAAGCTATTAAGGAAGGAAGACCTTATAAAATGATTAGTGCCTGTGAGTTTTTAGAAACGTTTTCTTAGAGTGATTTCTCAGATCAACATTTCTTGTGTGAGATTTATTTGCGTGAACATGCCTACCTGTTGGATATAAAATTTAATCATGTTCCCTATGTAGGAGATGTGCAACTGAGATCCTTCACTTCTTTTGTGAGCAATTAGGAAAAATGGTGGAATGCCTACCACACAATCCAAAAGAATGAAGGAGAAGAAACATTATGGATTAGGGGTGAACCCCATACTCTTGTTACTATTTTTAATATACATCAGCATCTACTCTCTTCATCTTACAATACTAGAAAGGTGAGATACCTTCAAAGGTTTTTCATAGATTCTTGTGTTAAAAAAATTAATGATCAAAAACTATTTTCATTGGAAGGTAGCATATTTAGATGGGAAGAATCCTCTCTCCCTTGAGGACCAAGGATCCATACATTCATGACAATTTTACCTATGCTCTATCTTGGGGTCCTAGCTATATTGAGTGCATTCAGACTTGTGTTCCACAATGGTTGGGGATTAAATTTCATTTCCCTCTTATTTTGCTGCCAACAAAGAAGTATCAACATAAGTACAAATTGACTAAGAATACTGAAAGGGAATGCTGGGAAGAAGTGATTTATTCTAGGGGCTACAAGAATTTAGAACAGAATGTTGCATCATCCTACAATATTTCTAATTTAAATTGGAAATGTACACGCCCCAACTCATACTCCGATCATGAGAGAGTGAACTTTGAAGTTGCATGGGGACATGCAATGGTGCAGATGGGGGGAGATGTTGGGTGCTAGTCCTTGTTTTCACATTGAGCACTAGAGAATTAACATTGTATCTGGAAATTTAATCTCTTAATAAGAAGTGGCAATGTTCAACTGAATTTCTGTTAGTGATTAATTCTTTTTTTTGTGCTTTATTTCCTTTGAAATAACCAGACTATATTACAAATCATTTCAATGATTCATAAAATTTTTATTGAGAGGATACATGCAATTTTTTTTTATTCATGACATTAAAATTATAAATGCATTAGAGGAATGTTGGTCTCATTGGAAATAGATGTCCTACGATGACTGTGTAGGAATCTAGTAGGCCAGTACATAGACCATTTTTCTCTTCTCTTATAAACTCATGGCTCATTCCTTTTATGAATACAAACATGTCTTCTCAAATAAAATATAAACAAAAATAATATATTCTAAATAAACCAATCAAGCTACTACAAATGGCTCAAGCTTCATTCAAGCATCAAATGAGAACTAGAAACTTTCAAGGGACTAACACAATCTTTAATCGAAATAAAACCAAACTTTCAAAGTTGAAAAAATGGTCCAAATGCAAAAAACAAACAAACCATTAAAATGTTCCAAGATATCAAAGTTACAAATCCAGGAAGTTTCATGCACTTGAGTCTTGAATGAGGCCATTCTTTCTTAGAAGTTAGTGAAAGTCATGTTAATTAGTTATTTATCCTTTAATACTAGGACACTATCTAATTGAAGAGATAGGTCTCAAGTTTCAACTTCATCAAATGCCAGCTTCATTTCCTGTCATAGATAGAAAAAATAGAATGCCTTAGTTAACTATCAAACCATCAAACGTAAAATAGCTTGGATAAAATAGATGTAGCTTGAATGTTACACTATTTAAAATAAAATATAGAACTTATTTTTACCTTAAATGCAATCTCAAATTTACAGATGGTAATCTTGCTCCCATAAAGAATTAGCTTTTTCCAATGTTCTCCAAAAATAGAGGAACAATTAAGTCAATAAACTAACAAGAATCACATCACATTGCACATGTTCCATTCCATTCATTATTTCTACAACTCCAATCATCAATGGAACACGTAAGTCAAAATAAGAGTCCCCTCATGTATATTGGTTTAGATAGAATCTTGGAGTATATTAATATCTCAGTTCACATCAACATGTCGACCCTCATTTTCTATATTATGAAAATGAAACTCCATAGATGAACTATTATTATGACCCTCCAAAATGTTATCTTATATATCGGGTTCATTAGAGGAATTTGTTGTGTTGTATCCTCCCCTTCTATCACAATCTAATCACTAAAGAGCTAGTTCTCTATCGAATGGAAAATTGTTTATGTTATACTTTGTTACATATAATATTAAACATTTATCCATATGTTTATCAAGCTTGTTCCTCAACTTTGACTTCAATAATGATAGTTCACTAAACATTCTCTCATCCTCCACCGATCCCAAAATCATGGTTTGACATAAATCTGCTAATTTGAAATATTTTGACATGTTTTCTTCTAGGTATTGGATTTCACCTAATTTAGTCCATAATTTTTTTATTGCACCATGTTCTAGAGGTTTCTCCAAACCACAATATTGAGCTAACATTGTTTGACCAAAAATATTGGCTTGTTGATACAGATTTCATGAATCTAATACACCTTCAATCTCTTCTCCTTGTACATTGTGATTCTTGCCAAATTGGTGCACTAAATTTTTTAATTTTGCTAAAAATTCAACTCTTTTAGCCTCTATATTGTGTTCAGGGTTCCAATGTTGAGGGTATACCATAGAAATGGCCTCCAATAATTCATCTCGAGGAAATCGTTCCCTTATCTCCGATGCTAGTGATTTTTCAATTTATATCAAGTTGCACTTCACTGAAATCACAACATTATTGAATTTGTCTCTTGACACATGGAACTCTTCAGTGATTCATACCATATTTCTAAAATAATGAAATGAAACCATATACCCGCACACTACCGTACATAGTATTCCTTTTCCATCAAACTTCAAATAATTTTCAATGTTTTCTATATCTATGATAGTAGTCCAACCTTTAAATGTTGGACCTGTGAAAGATGTTGGCATCGTATACAAATTATCCAATTGAAGACATACTAATTTTCTTGTATGTATGTATTATGCAATGTACATTTTTCATCTCTAAGAAATTTTCACAAGGACATTCATTTCATAAAGGATTTGAAGAATTCCAACCAATATTAATAATGTCTCTATATCAGTTAATCAAAAGAGAAGATCTTGAGCTTTGTCTACACTGAATCAATGTTCATACATCACCCCTACTAAGCATTGGTACTCGCTAAATAGTCTTTGATATGGTCCATTCAATGATATCCATCTTGTATCAACATATTTTAGTATCTTTTTTCCATCTATAACACCCTCAACAAATTGTTGAAACTCTTTAAATCGCTTGGGACTAAGACAAAAGTATGCATGAGTTTCACGTACAAGATCTTCAACTTTTGAAACTAGTGGAAAGTTGCTTACTATTTTAAATGCAAGATTCATTCTATGAGACATACAATGAATACTAATCATAAATGGTGAAGCTGATAGTTGTAGTTTGACACAAAGGCCATTCCTTTTCCCTTGCATGACTGTTGCTCCATCTGCTTCGACACATACCAACTTTTTCACAATCACTAAATGATCCATACCACCAATTTCCTTGAAAGTCTTGATGACAAGTTCATAAATATTTTTAGTTGTAATTCTCCCTCATTTTATGAATCCCAAGTAAATATGAATTCCTAACATGATCATTAACCATATAAATGCTCATGCATATCCATGAAGTATTATTAATAGTTGTAACTTCATCCAAAGACAATGAAAAAAACCTAGCATTTGCAATATTCTCTTTCAAATCATCCTTTTCTACTTGAGATATATATTTTGACCATTCCCAACCACTCGTTACTGACAAATGAGAAGATGGAAAATTTGACACTTCAATAAAAGATATAAAGTTCTTGTAATCTGGAAAATCTGTCATAGGATGACCTCTAGATAAGATGTGAAATACAGTGCTTAATTGCATTGTCTTGGATAACAAATTTATTTTCATCTTCTTTTCAAATAGATATGTGATGGTTCCTCTACTTGCCTCGAGTTTTTTCTTACTGATTAAGTATTTATTATATTCATCTTCATATCAGGGATGATTTTAAGGATGGAAATTTATTTTAAAATGTAGAAATCTTAGCGAATCTTACTAATCCTTCATATGCCAACTATAAAATGTTAGGCAATATTTTTGTAAAAATATTCAAATTTCTAAGGATTTTATATATTTTTTATAATTTTTTGGCGATTTTTTAGGTAATTTTTTTTATCTAATAGAATTTGGGCAAATCATTTTTAGAACAACGAATATTTTTTTGGGAAAAACCTTGGAAAATTAGCCCATGAGAAAAATTTATCCCCTAAAATCATTCCTGCTTCATATTGGACATGTCGACATTCCTCAGAAGATTTCCATTTGATAACATATTTCTCCTCGCCATTTACAATTTCGTTATCATACACATTTCCTGCATGCTTATCTGTTGTATCTAATTTCATCTGCAATTTTACTATCTTTCCAAGTTTCCAACTACATATAATGCATATAACCTCTCGTGAAGCCTCTTTCTCATTTGTTGGAGGTATTGGTTCAATAAATGGAAATGTTGAGACCCAATCCGATTGGAATTGTCTCCCTATGTCCCATTGGCCTTTTTTCCTTTTCTGTTATTGTAAATGGTTTGTGTTGCCTTCCAAGGAAAAAACTTCAACATTGTTATTGTCAATTTTTGGTGAAAGCATCTCAATTTGATCACTAGAGGAACCTATTTCATCATCTATTATATGGATATTAGATGCATTCTCATAAGAGTTGACATATCTTTGACTTTCACTGATGGGTTGCTCAAAAGAGATTGAATCATGAAGAGAATTTGGGTTCTTGGATCGAGGCTTTTGAAAGTAAGAAAATACATCCCTTTGTTTTGATGTTTTCTTTCCACGATTGTTGTTTGACATCTCACTGATATTTTCACAATTAGAATTTCAAATCGATCTAGAAACCAAAAGTGAAACCTGCATGAGAAAAATAATATAAAATTAGTCATCCATTTGGAAAGTCAACACAAATTCAAGAGATATATAAATTTTAAGAACTCAATTCTTCTAAACAAGTTACAAAACCAACAATACTTATCTAAAAATAAATCACTTCAACATACAGAGTATACAAAACTACTAATCTACTCCAATCACTAATTCACTGACCCAAACAATCACTCGTCATGACCTAAAGCCTCTGCTATCATGGAGGGTCGAGGTTGGGTAGTGGGTGGGCTCTATTAGTGATCAGAATGAAACTTGTGCATAGAAACACACAATCAATGAGCATTGGGAAACAGGGTGATGAAACATCGTGTTTCAACACCAACTTGTGAGAATAATATAGAACCACCATTAGCTCAAAAATTTAAACATAGAACTACTAATCTACTCCAATCACTAACCTAAACAATCACTTGTCATGACTTGAAGCCTCTTCTATCCTTGAGGATGGGTGGGCTCTATCACTGATCAGGATGACACTTGTGAGTGGAGACACACAAACAACGACCATTGGGAAAACAATGTTGAAACACCGTGTTTTAGCTCCAACTTGTGAGAATGATTTAAAAACGACCATGTAATTTTTTCAAACTATGGGTAAGCTCAAAACATTAAACAAAAAATCATTGATCTACTCCAATCACTAACCCAAACAATCACTCGTCATGGCATGAAGCCTCTGCTATCCTAGAGGCTAGGTGGGCTCTATCATTGATCAAGATGACACTTGTGTGACGTGCGTGGAAACACAGAAGCAATGAGAATTGGGAAAATAGTGCTGAAACACTGTGTTTTAACACCATCTTGTGAGAATAAATTAAAAATGTCATCGCCCAGGTAATTTAATAATTTATCCAAACTGTACAGTGTAGTTTGTGAGTAAGATAAAAAATTGAAACACAAAACTACTAATCTACTCCAATTGGAAATCACTAACCCAAAAAATCACTCATGATAACCTGAAGCCTCTGTTATCCTAGAGGTTGGGTGGGGATGTGGGCTCTATCATTGATCAAGATGACACTTGTGCGATGTGCGTGGAAAAAAAACAAGAAATGAACATTGGGAAAACAGTGTTGAAACACCGTGTTTCAACACCATCATGTGAGAATGATTTAAAAACACCTAGGTAATTTATCCAGACTGTGGGTAAGCTCAAAAAATTAAACACATTACACAGAGCTACTAATCTACTCCAATCACTAACCCAAACAATCACTCGTCATAACCTAAAGCCTGTTGCCTCTACTATCCTGGAGGTTGGGTGGGTTGTATCAGTGATCAGGATAATCCATACTAAGTCATCATGAATAATCCTTACTAGTAATAGCATATGCACTTAATGAATGCCATGTTAGAATGTTTTAGAAATTCACTGCGGAGACAGGTTCCCATGAAAATATTTTAAATAAAATCAGTTGATGAGTTAGAGGGCACCTATCGAAAACTTCATTTTGGATTACACGTGGCACTCTTTTTGGGCATTTTTGTCAGATCATTCACATTTTTTTAGGTGACACATGTCACTCACCTTTTTCATGAAAAGTCATCGAAATTGATGTCATCACTCCCACATTTAAGTCCAGAAAATTGTTCTTTGGGAGATTCAGATAAATCAAAGAACATGTTCAAAAATGTCGGAGCACTGAAATACAGAAGCACTTGTGATCATGATAAATAAGACAGTGAGACACTTAGAAAACTTAATTAATAAAAATAGGTTTAATTAGTCGTGATTAATGATAAGTAATCACTCCGTAGATTAGGCCTTCGAGATATATCTATTGTCTTGCAATCAAAACCCCTGAATTTCGAACTGTTGAAGTACTACTACTCACTGAAAAATTAAAATCAATTGATGAGTCACATGCCATCTGTCAAAAACTTCATTTTGGATGACACTTGGCACTCATTTAGGGCATTTTTGTCAGATCATTCACATTTTTTTAGGTGACACATGTCACTCACCTTTTGTATGACATGTCATCGAAAGTGATGTCATCATTTCCACATCACTGCCACATCTAAGTCAGAGATTATTCTTTGGGAGATTCAGATAAATCAAAGAACAGGTTCAAAAACTCCGGAGCACTGAAATACCGAAGCACTTGTGATCATGATAAATAAGACACCGAGACACTTATAAAACTTAATTAATTAAAATAGGTTTAACTAGTCATGATTAATTATAAGTAATCACTCCGTAGATTTGGCCTTCGGGAGATATCTATTGTCTTTCAATCAAAACCCCCGAATTCCGAACTATCGAAGTACTACTACTCACTGAAAAATTAAAATCGACTGATGAGTCACATGCACCTGTCAAAAAATTCATTATTGTTGACACGTGGCACTCTTTTTGGGCATTTTTGTCAGATCATTCGCACTTTTTTAGGTGACACATGTCACTCACCTTTTTGCATGACATGTCATTGAAAGTGATGTCATTACTGCCACATCACTCTGGGAGATTGTTCTTTGGGAGATTCAGATAAATAAAAAAAAATGTTCAAAAATGTTTAAGCACCGAAATACCGAAGCACTTGTGATCATGATAAATAAGACACTTATCAAACTTAATTAATTAATACAGTTTTAACCAGTCATGATTAACGATAAGTAATTATTAATCACTCCATAGATTCAACCTTCAGAAGGTATCCATTGTTTTTTTAATGCTTTCATAACCCCCAAATGCCTAACTGTCGAAGTACATTGTACAATGTGCGTTATCTTAATTACATCCATTAATAATAAACCCAGCTAGGCCACTGGGCCCTGGCTAGGATAAAATATTGGAATCAGTTTTGAAATTTTCGATTGCCAGGTAATAAATTTGACAGATTTTGGAATGATTACTCTGTCAGTAGATTAATACAAAAATACTTAGACATTAAATTTTGTTGTAAATAAAGGCATTTAAAATATTATTTCAATTTTCAAGTTCTAAATCATTTCGCGATTAGCATATGAAAATTCTGTATTCAACATTGTGAGCTCACAAGTTTTGCTTCTCACAGGAAGGTTAAAAATTAACTTCATCTTTCAGAAATCATGGTTCCACGCAAAACAAGAACGAATCAAGATTTATTGACTGACGAATCAAACCCAATTGTAGATATACTCTCATATACTACTCCTCGATCGACAGATGCCATCAAATCTTGGAAACAAGTTTATGACATTTTAGAGCACGAAATTTCTAATTCTCTCTGTCCAGATGCTTCAGTGGAAGAAGACGACGATGCATTTTCAACTAAGCTTAGACATGTGGTGGAGTCTGAATTACATAAAGTTGTTGCTCGACCTAAACTTATGCCTTACACTGATATGATAAGCTGGGCCCTGAAACACGTGGATATCCCAACAAGAAGCATATTCGGTCACCAAAAGACCTTAGTCGGCTCTTTTTGACCTGAGGATATTCAAGTAATGTATAAATTATTTTCTAAACCCAAATATACCTACAATTCATCATTTATATTGAAGTTTGAGGATGAGTAATGCACTACATATGATAGAACCGCTCACGATATAGTGAAAAACTAGAGGGGTAATCCAAGAAAGTTCAAATTTGATATCCATGGTGTATATTCTACAACATCCTGTGATGCTCATATCATGTATATCGCCATGATGCTCTGTAGAATGTTGGGTAGGAAAATTCTTGTGCATTTTACTATAGAATGGGTTCCAATAATCCATGAGGTTGTTGAGGGTTACACTTTTGATTCGGGAAAAGTGTTATCAAACAATTTATCCAAGGAAATTGTGCAATACAAGATGCTAACATCTAAATAAGAACATGCCCCCTTTTATATGTCTACATTCATTATGGATGCAATTTGTTTCAGGGCTCCATTTCCTCTCATGAATTGGAGCTGGACTCCAACTAGCACCGATCCCATACATTTTTATCACTCTAAATTATCGGAGGAAAATTCAAAGGACTTCGTCTATGAAATTTGTCATTATGCATTAATCCCAATTCATGAAGCTAGCTATGGACAACCTCCCCCCAAAATTTTAGAACAAATCATTGTAAATTTGGGTTCTATCATAGATTGGTATGTTGAGGAATTTTTTCTCTACATGCCCTCCCCAGATTCCTACCTGACATACTGGTTTTTAGAGAAGTAGATTATCAAACATTCTCAAGAGGAATAACTAAATAATTGAAGGCGACACATAAGAGAGTGTGGCCAACCTTTCCCATATAGGTTGTCATGTTTGGCTTCAGCCTTAGAAGATATCAAATTTGTTTGTATTGAGTATAAAAGGCATGATCCTCATAGGGTGGTTGAAAATTATCTAGCTCAATTCAATATGAAAATATATATACATGAAGATTCCCCCTATGATGAAATTTTCATAGAAGATCATAAGATGAATTTGAAAGCATATTTCAAAATTTTCCTCAAGATCAACAATTAGGCTTCCTCAGTTTTCAAAAGCACAGAAGGAATGGTCTTCCCAAGGTCTTGCAGGGAGAACAAAATCCAAATTTACAGGTGACATAATTGACAGAGCCCAAGCAACATAACTTTCTTGGGGACAAGGCTAAGGAAGGGGAGAAGAGCTCAGATACATTATCCAAATATGAAATAATATTAGTACAAGGTAAATATGAGAAAACATTATTAGCATCATTTGATGCTTTGATGAATAACGGGCGTAATTTTCCTTTCTCATCACCAAATACCGAAACTCTAGTGAAATATGCCACAAACCCAGAAGAATCTATTGCACTCAGTTATCCCATACCATCATTAAATCCTCTAGAAACAAGTTTTGAGTTACCTGGTTCATATATTATTAATATAAATGATCTCACACCTATTCAACTTGAAGAAATCCCTCCATCAAATTTATTTTTCAACAAGAAAAGGAAGGCTATCATAAGAAAGGAAGCTCGACAGAAAGAATGAGTAATTACCAAAAAATAGAAAATGATATATGATGGATAGGGACATAGTGAACCTGAATTTGCAAAAGAAGTTGCAGACTCATTGGGAGCCTTTGCAACTGCTAATGAGTGGTCAGTGGATAATTCCACAAAACAACTGGAACAAAAGAGTCTTCTAGTTTAACAATTGCATAATGATATGCAACTGATGGAAATGGCTGCCAGAAATAAAATCAATTTTGATGCAGAGAAAATCAGACAGGGTTTTGAGGAACAGATAAAGAAGTTAGAAGACAAAATAGAATTAAGTGTTCAAAATCAACAAATGAGCAATATTGTGCTTTCCCAGAGAGACAGGTTAATAGAGTAGTTTTAGTCTCTAATAACTTTATTTGAGAACACAAGAATGGATATCATTCTATTTAAGAAGAAAACATATGAAACAAATGGAAATCTAGAAACTCTCCATCAATACCTATACCAAAATATGGATATTATTCAAAGACATTATCAAGTGATTAATAATTGTTTGAAGAATATTCATGAAAAGGAGACAGAAGCCTATACAACTAGGTCCAAATTCCAATAATTCATAGTATGGAGACCAAAAATCAATGTACCTAGGCTTGCCCCTTTTTCACAGTATGATCAAATAGAGGTAGAAATGGATTTAAAGGTCGGGAAAACAAATATTGAAGAAAGTAAGAAGCTGGCTAGAGAAGCAAAGGAATCTTGTCTTAACACTCTCTCTGTTGTAGATTTGGAAATGGCTAAGTTTGATGGAAGTGATATCCCCGATACGCTTGGACAAATAGAGATTGAGAGGAGCAAAGAGAATTCAAAGAAAAATAGTGAGAGTGTACAAAGTGCTATCCAATAGGTAGATCATGTTGATTTACAAATGATAAATGATTTGTTGGTAAAAAAAATATTACAACATCAGGTTACAACACAAGCAATGGTGAAAATTCAAGAGAAATTGCCTTTGGTGCACAAAAAAGTTTTCGCATTTGTGTTGAATGAAAATGTAGAACCTTCCAAATTTGTTATGGAATTAATGGAACTACATGCTCAATTGAACGATCAGAAAAAACCAAGGACGTTTGCGAGCATTGAGGAAATAAAGGACAAGTGAAGTGCCAACAAACTGAAGAAGTCTCAACAAATTCAGAAAAATATGCATTGTATCTTTTAGTTTTGATTATATTCTATTTTTGAGATCAAAGAATGTGGAATGTCTAACTACTTTTGGTTAAGAATTTTTTTTATAAATAAACATGTCTTTTGATCTAATATATATTCAATCCTTCTTATTTCTGAATGTAAAAGAAAACTTCAACTCATTGAATATCAATAGAAAAGAGAAGACAAAGATTCTACGTCTCATTTTTCTTTAGTTAATTGTTATGTGCTTTCCTTGTATTTCCATTTCCATTTTCCCTTGTATTTCCATTTTCTTGATGACACTTGTGAGTTGAAGCACACAAGCAATGAGCATTGGGAAAATGGTGATGAAACACTGTGTTTCAACACCAACTTGTGAGAATGATTTAAAAATGCCCAGGTAATTTAATAATTTATTATTTATCCAAACTGTAGTCTGTGAGTAAGCTCAAAAACTGAAACAAAAAACTAGAGTACTACTGATCTACTCCAATTGGAAATCACTAACCCAAAAAATCACTCATCATGATTCATGACCTAAAGCCTCTTCTATCCATAAGTCCGGGTGGGGTTGTGGGATGTATCACGATTCACTGATCAGGATGACACTTGTGTGACGTGAGTGGAAACACACAAAAAATGAGCATTGGGAAAACAGTGCTGAAACACTGTGTTTCAGCACCATCTTGTGAGAATGATTTAAAAATTCCCAAGTAATTTAATAATTTATCCAAACTGTAGTCTGTGAGTAAGCTCAAAAACTGAAACACAAAAGTATTGAACTAATCCAATTGGAAATCACTAGACCAAACAATCACTCATCATGACCTGAAGCCTCTGCTACCCTGGAGGATGGGTGGGGTTATGGGCTCTACCAGTGATCAGGATGACACTTGTGCGACGTGTTGGATTACTGAGAGGGGGGTGAATCAATAATAGTGTAATTATAAATTTTTTTCTTCAAATGTTATATCAATGTAGAATTATTAAACAATAATGAGCATTAAGAAATAAACAATCACAAACATACAAAGTACACTAGTGTTTTAAAAGGAAACCCAAGTCGAGAGAAAACCACCGAATGTTTTTTCTTATATGTCTTGAAGAATTACATTCATTGGAAGCACCAACTTCCTTTGTTTTCAGCTGCAACTGAAAGGAGGCTAAAACCCCCTAGTTTCTCAGGCTACAACCTGAGGGAAGCTCCAACTCCCTAATTCTCTGGCTACAACCAGAAGGAGGCTACAACCCCCAATGTTCTCTGACTACAACCAGAAGGTGGCTACAACCACCTGTCCTTGCCCCATCCTGCCACCTTGAAGTATAAGTAGAATGATAGAACCACTATCACACTATCACTGTGAGGTATACCGTTGTAAACATGTACCAATAAATCTGAACCATGCATCAACATGTACCTCAACTTGTAATCAACTTGTACCATAAACAAGTTCATCAACCATGCACCAACCTGTAATCAACCTGTACCATAAACAAGTGCATCAACCATGCACCAACCTGTAATCAACTTGTACCATAAACAAGTGCATCCAACCATGTACCGAGTATGTACCAATCATGTGTCAACTATTTATCAACTATGACTCATCAATATGTACCAATATCATCAACTATACACCTCATGTATGTGCCAACTCATCAACTACTTGTCTCAACCGTGTACTCAACATGTACCTCAACCAAAAGCCCTCGTCAATTTCATCATCCAAATCTGATTTGTAGCTCTGTAATAGACCTAGTGTATATGATCACATTCCTGCAAACCTTCCTTAAATTTAACACAAAGAGACTAGCATTTTCATCAAACTTATCTTTAGTCTCATAAGACTAGTTTTGGATTAGTCAACAACCCTGACTTGAAATAATCATAACTTTGTACCTGTAATGAATAAAGATGTGAAACTTATATACAATGTTCTTCATTGTGTTTTCTATAATTCCTCCAAGTGTCACTACTTGGAACCTCTCAGAAAATGAGTTATAGCAAAAATGACATACCTTGCTGAATTCTGGCTTATTCTAGAGGGTGACCTTGTAGAGCGTGCCCCACACAAAATGTTTGTTGAATTGATTTTAAAATATTACAAAACATACTATAGACTATACCCTAACCAACACATTTGGTCTCACTGAATTTGGATCTGTTATGAAGAAGTTATGACGTTTTTACCCGAAACCCCTGATTTTGACTAGTTTCAGGACTAGCAACAAACCCTATTTTCCACAGAGTGTAACTCCAAAAATACAACGACCTACAAGATGAATTTTTTACCACATATACTTGGATATGTTTTCACACTTCCATAGAAATTTCACAGTTTGAATCATTATAGAAAAAAAGTTATAGTGAAAATGGTGAGATGACCTGTAAATAACATACCTTAGAAAGCACCATCAAAAGAATTTATCCTTCCTTGCATTTTGGCCTTCTTTTCTTCACCTTCAGTCAGAATTCTGGTTTAGATATCCTTGTTTACCTCAGACACATATAGATATTCAATATGCTCAAGTGTG
>SNQJ01S0113768.1:8218-36596 GCA_010110895.2 Picea sitchensis
AACCAAGGGTAGGAAGAAATTGAAGACTTGTATCAAGAGAAAGAAGGATGTGACCTTTGGAGGCAACTTGGTAGATGTAGACCTAGGGGGACCTTGCTCTTCCCACATGGACATTAGCCCTTAAGGGCCCTGGATGTCACCATCATATCCCTATATGTTATCTAGAGCTAGGGTTTCATTTTGGAGGCATTTGTGAGACTAGTGGAACATGTGGGCATCATTTGGGGTTTTTGGAGGCCAAGCGCCCCACTTTTCTAGCTCAATATTCAACATTTAGGGCTCAACGTCACCCTAGAGGGGAATGATGTCACCCTTGGAGGTGTTTCTAGATGAAAATTAATTTTAATAAGTCAAAATTATTTTTTGTTGTAAATTGGCCAAGTCGACCTTGTTTTTGACTTAAAAGGTCAAAGTTTTGTATAAATAAGCATAAAGTACTCTCATTTTCACATCACAACTTGTCATTTGGGACAAGAGGTCTGAAATTTGCGCCCTAGTAAGGGTTATTAGCTGAAATTGTGAGGCACCATTCTTTTTTAAGGCTATTTTTTCTAACTTGAATCAATCTTGGAAGTTTTGTGATGATCTTGCATGGTATTCTCATGATTATTCTTGGTGCAAGTAAAATATGCATTTTTTACATCTATTGAATGGTTTGTTGTATGGTTTTATTTTCTCATACAAGATTATGAAATTGCATGGTATACTTAATGCTTGAAGTAAAAAACTTGAATTGTTGCTTTCTTAATTTTTATTTTCCAAGCTTTTCATTGAATTGATCTAGTAACTAGTGAAACCCTAGAGCCCTAAATTGATAGCATTCTAAGGATTTGGAATCAATTATTATTGCATAAGTATTACTCCATAAAAAGGCAAAGGAGAGCAAGGCGCTAGGGCCTAAAATTGCCTACACCTTAGCATATTGTCTCTTGAGGTCAAAGCATAGGGGGACTTAAGTTACTACTTCTCCTATG
Source organism: Picea sitchensis (assembly GCA_010110895.2). Classification (NCBI taxonomy): domain Eukaryota; kingdom Viridiplantae; phylum Streptophyta; class Pinopsida; order Pinales; family Pinaceae; genus Picea; species Picea sitchensis. The sequence continues at coordinate 9,193 of SNQJ01S0113768.1, forward strand.
CCTTTCCCCTCTTAAACTTTTGTGCATCATCATCAATTGATTTACAACCTTAGAAGAAGCCGTCCACCTTGAATCCGTTACCCTTGAAGGAACTAATCCTCCTCTCTTACTTCTTCTTGAGAAGACTCAAGTCAAACTCCTTCACTTCATAGTCAAACGCTTTCACTTTGTACTCTACTAATTTGCTAACCTAGTTGAGAAATACTAATTTCACTGGTAATGATGTAGTCAATGCTGAGGACCATATGAGCAATTTCTTGTCCTTTTTCCAATTTCATCCCATCAATGATGACGCTGAAGATTTGGCAATGAAGTTGTTTTCTGCTGCCCTCTATGATGGCACTAGAAGATGGTATAACGGTCTTCCTGATGCTAGTATTACATCTATGGATAAATTAGAGGAAGAATTCCTCCAAATATGGAGTGTCAAGGAAGACCCCAACATGTTGATATTAAGGATTAACAACATCATAAAGGATGAGAATGAATCTGTTAAGGAAATTCATAATAAATTTGAGAGGGTAGTACAACATATCCCAACAATGTTGAAATAATGTAATTGCGAAGAGCATTCTTATTATTATTTTGTTATTGGATTAAATCCCCATTGTGGATTAATCATGTCATTATTATTACTGGATTAAATCCCCATTGCAGATTAATCATGTCATTATTATTATTATTTTTATTATATTAAATCCCCATTGAGGATTAATCTTGTCGATAATTGTATAAGGACCAAATCCCCTTTTGCGGATTGGTCATCGGACAATTACAAAGTGCAGAATAAGAAGTCGGCCCTAATTATATGAACAAACCTTCGGATTGGTCATCTATCACCACAAAGTGAAGAATAAGAAGTCGGCCTCATCAGCTATAATGGAAGGGCCAAAATTAATTAAAGGTGGGTTTACCCACCCAAGGTGAGAAGTCATCCCTACCAGATGGCACTTCACACGTGCCGATTGATATAAATAAGAGGCTAGTGCCTCACCTCTAACACTTCACTCGGCTTTCATTCTCATATAAGTTGTACCTAAGTTGTTGAGAGGAGAAGAAGGGTGTTGCATCTCTTGGGGAGGACTTTGTATTGGTTTTGAGTTATCTCTTTGAACATTGTAAAAGCCATTTATGATAAGGAAGTTTTGTCGGGTTTTCCTCCCCTAGAGGGTATCCCAGGATAAAAGTTGTGCCGCGGTTCTCAGGATGTATTTATCAGTTGATATTATTCTTAATGTTCTTATTCATTTAAATGCAAAGAACCTATAATAATGGCATAAACATTAACATGGTATCGTGAGCCAACCAAGAAAGCAATAACTGCAGAGGAAAACGTCATCAGCAATACACCCCAAAATTAGGGTTTTGAAAAGTGAGTATTTTTAGCTCCCTAATACCCTAGAAAGCTACGCCCTCCCCAAGGATCATTTTGGCACTTAGGAGCAATAATCTTTTCGCTGGCTAGATCTTCCTTTGAAGTGAACCCTAGTTTCTACAAAAGTACCTAAACCAAAAACCGCAGTACCCGTAAGCAACCCAAAACCGTATAACGTAAAATTCATAACCAGATCAAGTTTGAGGGAGTAAATGTTGGATTTTCAAAATTCCGACAGCACCAGCTAACTCGGGCCTTTCATCTCAACAAGAGATCATTCCCTCGGATCGTAATTTCAAATTTGAGTTTGAAAAATTAGGGTTTCCCCATAAAACCCCAAGTTGCGCTTGCAGCTTCGTAACTTGCAGAACATTCTATTGTAGTTGGTAAGACTGCTGTACCGTGAGAACTGCTTGCAATCACTCTTGAAGTTTTATTAAGAGTTGGAAATGATTACCACTACTACCAGATGGAGCCACCACCTACAAATACTATCCGAGGTATGTACCTCACATATGGTTAATGGTTAAACCTAAAGAGTATTTGCAGGAGAAGGGATCTTTGCCATAGATCCAACACATTCGAGGGAATGATGCAACCTGTGTGATTATTCTTAATATGCATCTATTTGTTATGAAATTATCTTGATCGTTGCTGTACAAGCCAGGCCATGATCAAATCATTAGAAGGATTAAAAGTTGATCATGAGATAATCCCCAACCTAACCTTTTTCAAGATAGCATATTGTCTTTTAAATACATAAGACAAGTTGAAGAAAGAACTTGTCACTTGAGTGAAGGGAGACCGAAGAAAAGCAAGCACTCACCTTGAGGACAAGGCTCCAAGTCCGATTTTTGATTAATCAAGTTGATAAGATCCAAAGGTACACATGCCAATGACTTTAGTTGAGATAAGAATCATCGTAGCATTATACACTACAACATGTGAGAATACTTTGTGTTTGATATGACTAATCAATCTCCTCTAGGAGGAACCTCTTGTGTTAGTTTCAGATCGCCATTGAAGAATGCTTGGTCAAAACACTAAGAGAGTGTTGACCTCTATTTCAGACAGTATTCCTTACCCTAATATTTGCTAAATTATAAGTAATAAGCCCTAAAGGAGCTTCCACCGTGATGATTGTTCATGCTATTGCTTTATATTATCAAGAAGGATATTATTCTTGTTTGTTGTTTTGCCGAATCTTGTTGTCACATGAGGAAGCTATAACGGCGTTGAAAAAGGCAACGCATAAAGAAGAAATCATAAATGAAGCAATCATCGTATGGAAGGTATTGCTGTGGGTCACTGGTCATGGCGACCCACGCTTATTAAAGAATCCAATGTGGAACTCTAGGAAGATTGGCTCACATCAATTATAAGGTGCTACCATACATATATGCAAAGCGGTCACAGGTTTAACAGAACTTAAGGTTGACCATGAGGCGTATGTAATGGATGTGCAAAAGGGAAGAATGCTAAGAACTCCAACATTTCAAGAGGGACAAATATATAGAGAGTCCTAGAACTCCATTCATTTTGATGTATGTGGCCTTATCATTATCATCCTCCATTAATGGGTATGTACACTACGTATCATTCATTAATGACTATTCTCGTGAAAGACCTGGATATATTTGAAGGGTCAACAAAGTGACCTGAATTGAAAAAACCTTGACAAGAGAACCCTTCTGCAAGGTGCGATTATTAAGATACTGTGTCAAATAATGGAGGGAGAATATACCTCAAAAGAGCTCAAGGTGGAACTGGTGAAGATGTTGTTGACTGGGCATCCTAAACAAAATGGTGTAGCTGAACGAAGAACAAAACCATGCCAAAGCTGCAAGATCAAGATCTTCCGCGTGCTTATGTGGGTGTAAGGCACAATGACAATTTGTACAACCACTGTATAGTGCACCTCGGGGCTCAAGACACTAAAAGAGATGTCGCAAATTTGAAAGAAGGAGAAAAGCCATCCCAAAATATTTGGATGTCCCGTGTCATTCGTATACCAAAAAGAGAAAAGAAACAAGTCGAAACCCTCCTAAAGTAAGCGGGAATATTTGTGGGATACCGTAAGGTATCCAAGGCCTCGGGGACCACACTGGCTACCACATTAGACTCCATAGTGGATGTGGACCTTTTGGATGAAGAAGTTGCACTTAAGAAAGTGAGAAGATGCTAGCTTGAAGAAATGTGTGAAGAGGAACTCCCAGTCCTAGAATGACGTAATCCATGAGGGAAGTCTTAGCTGTGTAACTCATAAGGAATTCATAGCTTCCCTCGATGAGGAGATTCCTAAAGATCAAGGCAAGTTATCACGTAAGTTCAATAACTCTCCTCGCCCACCTTCCAAAAGAAATAATCGCAAGAGAGCTTATTCAAGATGGAGAGAAGTATGCGTTCCGCATGTCCACAAGATGAAGAAACCAAAGTTTACCCTCCAAATGGCAATGACTTATAAGTAATTCACTTGATGAGGAACCTACATGTTTTAAGAGGCCATCCGTATAGTTGAATGGGCCGATGCTATGACAGAGGAATAACAATCCAATGCTAGTCGATGTATGGGAAATTGTTCCTAGACCAAAAGTAAGGATGTGGTATCATCAAAATGGTTTTCAAGATAAAACATGTTGTCGATGGAAGTATTGAGAAATATAAAGCAAAGATTTGTCGCTCGTGGCTTACCCAGAAGGAAGGCATTGAATAAGAAGAGACATTCACTCCTGTGGCCATATATACTTCGATCATAACCATTATATCTCTTGGTCGCTAAGATGAAATGGAAGAAGACTAGATGGATGTGAAGATAGCCTAATGGTGCATTGAAGAGGAAGTGTATATAGAGAAACCCTCAAGGATTTGAGGTTGAAGAGAAACCGTCCGGCTGATTGAAGAAAGCCCTTTATTGACAGAAGCAAGCTCCCGTGAGCTTGGTATGGCCGTGATAGATATTTCTTTAATGAAGCTTGGATTTACCAAGAGTAAAGCAGATTCAAATCTCACTTCAAGATCACGGATAATGAACTAGTAATAATTATTACCGTATGGATGTACTTTATCTTAACCGGTGTTAAAATCCCATCACCGAATGTAAATAGAGACTTGCATAATCAATTTGACAATAAATACCTTGGCCTAATGCATTGTTTCTTAGGTGTTGAGGTATGGTAGAGTCCTAAAAGAATCTTCCTTAACTAGGGGGGTACACTACCGAAATCTTGAAGAGATCTCGACATGCTCGAATGCAAGTCCATGAATACACCCACATGGAAGCAACACCGGTCAGCTCGGTCGATACTTCACGATTTGATAGATGCCACTGGCATGCATGATTATTTGATCACGCCGTAAATTGGATGAACACCAGACATGACATCCGCTTTGTGGTGACCACCTAGAGTCATTTCCAAGTGGAGCCCTACGTGTTCATTTTAGTGGGATTAATAAAAACATGTGATGAGGCACCTTAAGGGTACAATGGATTATGGTCTCATGATGTAGACCTGATCTCCAAATTCCTCAGGATAACACGTAGATTGGGCGTGAAGTTGGGTCACGTAGTTCACTTCAACGCTATTTCAGCTTGGGATCGTACCTATGATCTCATGTATGTAGTATAATTCAGTATCATTCTCAACACAACGGAAGTCAAGGGCACGTCGTTGTTCCCGCTAGTCAGCTATATGGTTTCGAAGTTAGCCTGCAAGCCCATTGATTTGGAGATGAGAAACCGCGATCGTGATAATCAAAGTTTATTAAATGACAGAACTCCGGTGGTTCCATGATAAATTAAGCACATAGAGATTCCGCTATCATTTCATCCTGACATGGTACGTATATATTCTGGAAAGCTTCAGCACATTAGCACGGGATGAACATGTTGCTTATGTGATGACTAAGCTTCTATCTCATGTAAAGTCGGAACACTTCGAGATAAGTTTGGTATTGTTCGAAAGAACCTCCCTTGATAGGAGCAGATGGCCCTTTGTTTTGAACTCATTGTTTTATGTAAAGCAAGATGAGTCATGGATTCTGACCAAGCATAGACGAAAGCATGATCGCTGTGTGATCCTTTTCGACCTCGCTGTTAGATGTAAAGTGTGATGAGTTATGCTTTCTCAATTTGTTATACATAAAGCATAACGCCACTACCTCGGCTTCTGACCTTAGTTGTTAGATGTAAAGCAAGATGAGTCAATCCTTCGACTGAAGTTGTTAGACGAAAACATTGAGGGGTCGCAGGTTCCTTGCTTCACCTCAGCCGTTAGATCGAAGCAAGACGAAGCTATGTTTCCGAATCCAGTTGTTAGACATAAAGCATAACTCCTATGATTCCTACCGACCTCGCTGTTAGACGTAGTGAGATGTTGGATGCGTGTCTTGCTCACCTAGTTGTTAGATCTAGTCCAAGATGAGTCATGCTTCACCTAGTTGTTAGATGTAAAAGCATGACGCTGTGATTCCTCCTTCCGACCTAGTTGTTAGACGAAATCGAGATGATGATATTACTCGCTTATGACCTAGTTGTTAGATCGAATATAAAGATGAGTCATTTCTTTTGCCCTCGCTGTTAGACATAAAGTACGACACGTGATCCTTGCTTCCATCGAATGTCATCACCCGTTAGACGTAAAGCAAGATGCATTATGCTTTTGACCGAGTTGTTGTTAGACGTAAGCATAACACCAATGATTCCTTGCTTCTAATCTCGCTGTTAGACGTAAAGCTTAGATGTTTATGTGTTCCCTTTGCTTGCTTTGACCTCATTGTTAGACATAGCAAGATGAGTCATGCTTCCTCGGATCTCAATTGTTAGATGTGCCATGACGACAGGATTCCTCGCTTCGGACCTAGTTGTTAGACGTGAAGAGAGATGATGATATTACTTGCTTCCCACCTAGTTGTTAGATGTAAAGTAAGATGTGACTGACATCGAGCTACCATCTTAACCGATGTGACATTGAGCTAGTTTAGTACTGTGATGTGACAGTCTTGTTTTGATGAGGTATCATTTTTATTGATACATGTTTGATGCGATGATGATAGCATTCTTTGAGAATGATGATGTTGATAATGAAGAAAACTTCCAATGACTCATAACAAAAAGTAGACAATTGTTCAATATGATATTGACGATACTATCCTCCTTCATACACGATGATAAGACCTCTTGCCCCATGCTGATGAAGAATACCCTTCTTGTTATGAGGTTGAAATAATGTAACCGCTAAGAGCATTCTTATTATTGTTATTGACTAAACTCATTGTGATTAATCATGTCATTATTATTATTGGATTAAACTCCCATTGAGGATTAATCATCGTATCATTATTATTATTGTTATTAGATTAAACTCTAATGAGGATTAATCATGTCGGGTAATTGTATAAGGACCAACCTTTGCAGCTATCAATCTGGACAATAAGAGCAGCAATAAGAAGCCCATCTCAAATGCATATAAGTAATGGAAGGGCCAGAATTAATTAAAGGTGGTTTACTCCACCCAAGGTGAGAGGTCGGCCCCACCAGATGGTGACTCTTCACACAAAAAGCTGACATTGATATAAATAATAGGCTAGCTCCTCACTTCTAACATACACTTCAACTTGCCTGATGCTCATTCTCTTATGAGGCAAGTTGCAATTTCAAGTTGGAGAGAGGAGAAGAAGGGTGGCACATCTCTTGGGGAGGACTTTCTGTATTGGTTTGAGTTATCTCTTGAACATTGTAAAAGCTATTTATGATAAGGAAGTTTTTTCTGGGTTTTCTTCCCCTAGAGGGTTTCCTAGGATAAATGTTGTGTCTCTTGTGGATGTGTATTTCTCAGTGATCTTGTTCTTATTATGCTCTTATCTATTGAAATGAAAAGAACTATAATAATGGCATAAACATTAACAAACAAGCCATCAACCTTCAAATAACTTTCTTCTCTTTCTTTAAACCAAAGCTTTTAAAGGAAAAATGGGTTTCCTTATCAGAGACAAAGCTCCTAAAACAATCCAAGAATCCCATGAGATGGCTATGGAAATTGAAAATAACCTATCATCATCCAAATTAGAACCTTTCTATTCCCCAAGAGTCAAGATGGATGCTAAACCCAAAGTAGTCCAGAATGATGAGTCTGCCTTAGATACTGGCACTAGCTTGGCAAAGCTACAATTGACTGTAGATGGCATGTTAAAAACCCAAGAGTTAATGATGAATATGATTGTCAACCTAGAAAGAGCCCAACAACAAGATCCTAGACCTCCTTATAAGGGGAAATACCAAATAGGTGGTCAAGGTTTCAAGCCCAAGAACAATCAAGAGGTCCCTAACACTTTATCCCCCACAAACGTGGTTGATGAGCACCCATGGTGTTTTCAATGCAGAGAATCACATTGGGAGCATCAATTCCCTCTGAATAATGGTGAACATGATCAATTTAATGTTATCAACCATACAATTGAGGATCCACAATATTTCCTTAATATCACACCAGAAGAAAATGAAGAAGTCATAAAAGAAGCAACTAGGAAAGCTAGGATCGAGGTAATCAATAGCCTTGATAAGAGTCGAGAGAGAGGTTGAAAAAACAAGAATTCCAAGTGTATACTACAAAAAAGAGAACGAACCAACCCCCCTATACTAAACCCATATCTTCACAACCAAAACCTCCACCTATGAACATACTCCTTCCTAAAACCCATTGGCCAAAATGCATGTAACCATCCCGCTGAAGGAAATTATCAAGGTTCAATCCATGAAAGAAAGGTTTGAAAAATTATTCAATGTGTTGGATGGACCAATAGACCCTCCTATTATGTTACAAGAATACCATTTTAGGGTTCAATACGATGGACACCCACCCTTGTTTATGCCATTGCTAGTAAATAAAAAATGTCTCAACAATTGTATGCTTGATTCAGGAGCAAGTGCCAACATGATGTCTTTGAAATTCATGGAGCAACTAGGCCTAAAGGCTACACAACCTTATAGAAATGTGTGTGATTTTGAATCTAGGGCCATACCCAATGATGGGGTAGTTGAGAACAATGAAGTGTACCTTGGTAAATATCTTGAGAGAGTGATCCATATGGATGTTGTGGTGGTATATGTCCCTGATGTATGGGTCATGCTCTTGTCCAAGAAGTTTGTTGTGATGTTGGGTGGCACATTAGAGATGGATTTAACTTATATCAATGTGCCTATGAAATATGGGATGCTTGCACGCCTTCCAAATATACCAATGACCAAGGTTCATGTACAAGATATTGACAATGATACTAAGATCAATGAAACACATGAAGCAATTAAGGAAAGATTTCCCGCGTTTTCTCCAGAGGATTTGCTTTTCACCATAGAGGAATATTTTGATGATATACAATGGCCAAAGAAACAAGAGTATAAAAAACTCTTATATAAATATAAGGCCAAAGAAGTTACCTCTGTCAAATTACTAAAGAAAGGGGATGACGATATATTGATTAAACCAAGCCAACATGAAGTCCTTACAGCTGAATCCCATCCTCCTCCCTCGAGACAATACACCAGGGTGATCCAGGGAACAACAAATTTTGAAGTAAAAGAATATCAAGAGGGAGATATGATATGGATGTGGGACACCAAGAAGGGTCAGCCTAACAATGTTAAGGGGAATGCATAATTTTGGCTTGGACCCTTCAAAATCAGAATGAAGTCAGTTAACGATGCCTACTATTTATCTATGCTTGAAGGGAGGAAACATCCATTACCAGTTAGTGGGTTCCTCCTCAAACCCCACCATGGGGAAGAGACTTGACTTCACAGGTAAGTAGATGTAAGTTATATTAGGTAGGCATTTGCATCCATTGTATATACCATTTGCATGTCATATTAGCATAGTTGTAGTTGCATTTTCATATTTTCTTGATTCATTATGTATATATGTATGCTCATGATCATATTCTAGACTAGAGATGCTTTTATTGGTATATTTTATCATATATGAACAAGGGGTGATATCACCACCCTAGGGATTAATAATATCCTTTGTTGAGAAATAGAAGCCACATGTCATACTAGAGATGCCGAGTTTCTCATGCGTTCTGCGATGAGCACGTGTCGTCGAACGGAAGCCAAATGTTACCCCCTAGCCGAGGGAAAACTAAGGATATGAGGTCTCGAGGCCCATAGGTCCTAGACATGGAGTACCGAGAGTCGAACAACTTGATCATGACCCATCTTTTCTTTAGTGCAGTCCATTTATCACCAATAGCAATATCCATCCCAACAACTTGGTCTTGAAGTAGCAGTGATTCTTGCTCCATGAGGTAATGAGTCTGGGTATCATGGTATGTATTACTCAGATTTTTTGAAGCACTTGAATATGTTGTGTTGAATCCTTCTTCATTTCATGACGTTTGCTTGGAAATTATTCTCTTTGCCTCGTGCATACCTAGAAGGGTGACATGGTGCCCTAGTAAGTTGATTTCCCTTTAGGATGGGTTTCCACTAGGTGGATCTATGAAAAGTCATCATCCATTCCTTCCATACTTAACACTTTCCATTCTCATTACTCTCATTTCCCCTATCCTTATTTTGGCATTGGGATTGGCTACACTAGGAAGGGTTGTACCTTACCTCATGGGAAGAAGGGGCTAAAGGCCCAGAGGGTAAAAGTAACTGGCAAGAGTTAGAATCCAATGTTGAAACCTTTGAGATGCTTCGCCCAGGAATCCTTGAGAAAGAAGTGAAAATATTCTCAGTAAGAAAAGGGGACCCATAAAATACATAAACACTCAAGGTACTAGTTGATGGATAAGAGGTCTCATCACAAGTCGACCTAGTATGACCATGGGCATGTAGCGGTATGACACTACCACCTATATGGTCACCAAAATAGGGTAATGGCTCTTAGTGGCATAGCCAAGAGAAAGGGGGTCTCATCACGATCCAACCTTCTCATTTCTGTGAAATGTTTGTGGATAATGTTGTCACCTATGGTCATCAAGCCAGGATAGTGTCCCTCAACTATTCCCTTGAAGAAAAAGAGAAAAAGATAAAAATAAATAAATTTAAGAGTAAAAGGCAATGAATGGGATAGGAAAAATTTTCATTTATGATAAGGTGCAACTCACCCTCTATAAAGGCACCCACAGGCAAGACTTTACATTTTCCTTTTATTACATGCACCCATGCCAAAATACTTACCCCATGACACCTCATACACTTACATGAATTAGACTAGATCCCACCTAAGAAACACCCCAATCTTAAGATAGGTTAGCTCAATAGGGCACCCTGAGACCTTCACCAAACCTAACTTGTTGAATTGCATAACGTCTTTGAGCATTTGTTTGGGTTAAAGGGGGTTTGATGCACATGTTTGGGTAATTTAATTATTGGATGTGATTTACATGTTATGATCCCTGTGACTCATGAATCCCTGGAGGGCGTACTTGTTGTTTATGCAGGACCTTTCTCGATGGACAGGTACACATGATGGAATGATTAGCTCAGGCTTTCATGGGGCTTAAAGCCCACATATGGATGCTGAAACCCCAACCAGGGGTAGGAAGAAATTGAATACTTGTACTAGGAGAAAAAGGGATGTGGTCTTTGGAGGCACCCTAACAGTCCTAAAGCTAGGGGGAACTTTCTCTTCTCACATGGACGCTATCCCTTAAGGGCCCTGGATGTCACCATCATAGCCCTAGACATCATCGAGAGCTAGGGATTCAATTTGGAGGCATTTGTGATTCTGCTGGCACGTGTGAGCATCATTTGAGGCTTCTGGAGGCCAAGCGCCCCACTTTTCTATCTCAACATTCCACATTTAGGGCTCAATGTCACCCTAGAGGGGCATGACGTCACCCTTGGAGGTGTTTCTAGATGAAAATTAATTTTAATTATGTCAAAATTGAATTTTGTTGTAAATTGGCCAGGTCGGCCTTGTTTTTTACCTAAAAGGTCAAAGTTTTGCATAAATAAGCATAAAGTACTCTCATTTTCACATCACAACTTTTCATTTGAGACAAGAGGTTTGAAATTTGTGCCCTAGTAAGGGTTATTGGTTGAAATTGTGAGGCTCCATTCTTGTTTAAGGCTATTTTTTCTAACTTGGATCAATCTTGGAAGTTTTGTGGTGATCTTGCATGGTATTCTCATGATTATTCTTGGTGATCATTTTTGTCATCTATTGAATGGTTTGTTGTATGGTTTTATTTTCTCATAAAATATTATGAAATTACATGGTATACTTATTGCTTGATGTAAGAAACTTAAATTGCTTCTTACTTACTTTTTATTTGCCAAACTTTTCATTGAATTGATCTAGTAACTAGTGAAACCCTAGAGCCCTAAATTGCTATCACTCTAAGGATTTGGACTTAGTTATTTTTGCATAAGTATTACTCCATAAAAAGGATAAGGAGAGTAGGGTGGCAGGGCCTAGAATTTCCTACACCCTAGCATCTTGTTTCTTGAGGTCAAAGCATAGGGGGAATTAAGTTGCTACTTCTATGCCTTTTCCCCTCTTAGACTTTTGTGCATCATCATCAATTGATTTGAAACCTAAGAAGAAGTCGTCCACCTTGACTCCATTACCCTTGAAGGCACTAGTCCTCCTCTCTTACTTCTTGACAAGACTCAACTAAAACTCCTTCACTTCATACTCAAACTCTTTCACTTTGTACTCTACTAATTTTCTAACCTAGTTGAGAAATACTAACAACTAATTTGTTGTTTTCATAATCACTGCTACAACTATTGTTTTGTAGTGTTTATTAGGCTACTAACCATCTAAGTCATCCCAAAATTTGTATAAGGCAAGGTACTATCAATAAGTGTTAAAGTGTATGTTTAAATTGCCTTTTTAGAGTGCAAATACTGAAGGTGTTACCATTGTCATAGCTATTGTTACAACCGTTGTTGCAGCCCTTAACAACCCTAAATTTATCCATAAAACCATTGGGCACTTGTACTAAGCAAACCATAATCATTGAGTATTGAAGTAATGCCTTATTGCTTTATTGTAATGCTTTTCTGAAGTGGTTTCCATTACTGTCATCGTCTTTAATTAATGTTGTTATAAATGTTTGGACAACCAATTAAGTCATTAGTTGACTTGTAGTTATCTTGAAAAGTGTGAGTGACAAACCATTATCAAGTTTGCAAGGCTATTGTAACTCTTCCTTGTCACCATAACTTGCACCTTTCAAGATACATTGCTGCTATTGTAATATCGCTTTCATTGTATAGTAATTTATTCAAGAAACACATAAGTTGTTTAAGAAGTCATTGATTATAACTGTTTCTACTAATGTTTGATGTTTCATTGGTAAAGGGCAGGTACAACCCCATTCTCATTTACCCGTGTTCTTTTAAACTTCACCAAAGTGACTTCTTCTGTTGAGTGACCTAGAGATAGGGGTGGGTTTTCACCGTATATTTTTCCCTTCATCAACTAGCTAGCTCCTAGGACATCTCCTTTGGAGTGAGATTTTCCTCCCACTAAAGAGAAAGAGGTACCCTATTGGGGTGAAAGTGATAGGGTTACCTCTGTGTTACATCAATATAGGCCTACTTTCCTTTAGGATTTTTGCAAGTATAGATTGTGCGATAACAGAGCCCAATGTTCAAATGAAGAAAAACTGAAATTAATGTAATTATTCTATAAATTTAAGGATGTTTTTGTTTGGTCATATGAGGATCTTCGTGGTTTTGATCCTAATTTCATACATCATGCTATTTCTATAGGGGAAGAAGAAAAACTAGTTAGGCAAAGACAAAGACTTATCAATCCTACCCTTGAAGCAACAATCAGAAAAGAAGTTGAAAAATTAATTAATGCTCACATTATTTTCCCTATTAAATATTTTGAGCGGGTGTCTAATATCGTCCATGTACAAAACAATAACTGTGATATCATATTATGTGTTGATTTCCATGCTTTGAATATGGAAAGTGTCAAAGATAATTTTCTTCTTCTGAACATGGAATTAATTTTGCAACAAGTGGCATGGTCACAAATAATGTCCCTTCTTGATGGTTTTTCATGTTACAATCAGATCAGAGTCAAGAGGGCAGATAAATACAAAACCACATTTATCATTTGTTGGTGCACCTTTCCATATGAGAGAATTCCATTAAGTTTAATAAATGTAGGTGTTACTTTTCAGAGGGCTATGGAAATAACCTTTGACGATCTTATTGGTAATATTATCCAAGTTTATTTTGATCACATAACTATTTATTCCAGAAACTGAAAATATCATTTTGATCATCTTAAAAAAGTTTTCTTACTATGCAGAACATTTGGATTGTCATTGAATCCTACAAAATAATTTTTCGGTGTCACAAAAGGTAAATTTCTTGGTCATATAGTTTATGATTCAAGAATTAGTATTGATCCCGAGAGGGTTATCGCTATTCAAAATCTTCAAGCTCCTACTTCAAAAAAGGAGATTCAATCATTTATGGGTAAAATTAATTTCGTTAGAAGATTTATTCCTAATTTTGCAAGAATGGTCAAACCAATTCACAATATGCTTAAGAAAGATTTTTCATTCTCATGGAATGATGAAACTGAAAAATATTTTGTAGAAGTCAAGAAAGTTATTAATTCTTCACCGTTTTTGGTGAAACCAAATTTTCAAAAACATTTTATTATTTATACTAATGCTATTGAAGAAGCAATATCTGTTGTCCTTCTTCAAAAAAATGACCAGCCTATAGCTTACATGAAACAAAGTTTATCTGACGATTAATTTAAATATAATTTAATTGAAAACAATACATATGCTCTTGTAAAAGCTATCGATAAATTTCACTATTATATCTTAGGTAAGCACACACAGGTAAAATTCCCTTTTCCTGCTGTCAAGTTTTTTCTTTCTAAAACTCATCTTTAAGGAAAACTTGCACATTGGCTTCCCAAAATTCAAGAACACGATTTCACGATAACAACTTCTCACACAATCAAGGGACGTGATCTAGCCTTTCACTTGGCTCAACATCCTGAATCATGTGTTCTTTTTGAAAATGATGATGATTCTTTGTTTGCAAATTTTCTTGTTGAAATTGAAAATATTGAGTTAGCAAAACATCCTTGGTAAAACGACATTATTTATTATTTACAATTTCAAAAATGTCCTAACAATATTGAGAATTATCAACACAGGAGGATTCATCTTGAAGCCTATAAATATCTGATCTTCGGATATTCTCTTTTCCGTAGAACTGTTGATGTATTGTTGTTGTGTAAATGATACAACAACTCAAAGACTCTTGAAGAAAATTCATGGATCAAAATATTCAATAATTCATATTGGTGGCCATTTTGCTGTAAAAGCCAGTGCTTTCAAAATTTTAAGAGTTGGATATTACCGGCCTTCAATTTTTAAAGACTCTTACAAATTTATGCAGGCTTATAATGAATGTCAAAGTTTTGTAGGAAGAGAATTTGTTTTTCCATGTCTTTACAACCAGTTCTCCTTGATTTTCCTTTTTCAAAGTGGGGATTAGATTTTATTGGTCATATTAATCCTCCATCCTCTACAAGACACATTTTCATTCTTACATCAACATATTACTTTACCAAGTGGACTGAAGTTGTCCCACTTAAACATGCAAAGGATGAACATGTAATTACTTTCTTGGAATCTAAAATATTCTCTCGTTTGGGTCTTCTAATAGAAATCATTTATGACAATGGACCAAATTTTATTTCTGCAAAATTTACTGAATTTCTTAATAAATTTTGGGGTGAAAGATACCTCATCCACTTAATATCTACAAGGAAATGAGCAAGTCGAGTCTACAAATAAAAATCTGGTTATGATTCTTAAGAAGATTGTAATTGATAAACCCTGCCAGTGGCACACATGTCTCATCTATGCACTTTGGGCAGATCAAAATACAACCAAAACTAGTATTGACCATACCCCTTTCCAAAACTAGTATTGGCCATACCCCTTTCCAACTATTATATGGTTAGGAAGCTATTATGCCTGTTGAACTTTATCAGACTTCCCTTAGATTATATTTATAGGCTAAATAATTGAATTCTACGAACATCCCTCATATGATAAATGTCTTGCTAGATCTAGAGGAAAAAATAAGCCATGCCCTTGAAAATTTCAAAAAGAGACAACAATATGTTAAAATATACTTTGACAAGAAATCTAAATCAACTATTTTTGTAGCTGACAAAAAAGTGTTTCTTTGGGATTATGCTCATGCAGACAGAGGTAAGCATTCCAAATTTCAAAAGCTTTGGTTAAGTCCTTACAAAATCGCCTCTGTTATTGGTAATAATTATTATTTATTGAAAGACTTGGATGGACAATTATTTTCTTATACGACTAATGGTTCACATCTGAAACATTATGTTGAACCCGACTGATTTGACGACAATTTTTCCTGTATATATTTCATTTTTTGTTTGAACAATTTTTGTTGCTTTCTGTTGCTTTTTAGAATTTCTTTTTGTTGTTTGGTTCTTTACTTTTTGAGTCAAACTGGGTCAATCGAAGTTACTGGTATTTTTTTTTTATTTGCAAAATTTTCCTTAGTTTGTTAGAAAACAACAACAAAGTTGAATGAGTATCCTTCACTCCACAACACTACTTATGTAGTTCTTGTTGTACCTATATATGTCTTGTTTGAAGTGGATGATTTCAGTTGTACCATCTTTCGTCTTTCCCATGCTTCCCTCCATGAGTGAATAATATCAAGAGAACATAAAACATTATTATAATTTTTTTTGAGAAAGAAGAGACACCAAAAAAATTAAACATCCAGCTTCTAAACAAAAACCAAAACAATATGAGTTCTAAATTTGCTATGAGCAAATTTCCCTTTGGAGTCGCCAACTGTTGACCAAAATTTTCATCACCTATATAAAAATCTCACAAATTATTACAAATTCTATGATTATAACTACTATATAGCTATTAGGTGGGGTCCCAAAAAAGAAAATGCAAAAGAATTGGTCTCTAAAATCTTTTCTTCAGCATAGTATTTTTCAGTTGTGTCCTCTGCAAACATTGGTTTATGGTTATCTTAGTCACGTGTATGGTTAATGTTGAAGGATTTCATTTTCATGATAATTTGGATGCAAATAAGTTTTATTATCATGGCATCTTGATGATTTTCAGAAGCATCCTTGTTCCCAACATTCTAGGAAAATAATGAACAACACATGTATACAGACATTAAGTCATGCAAGCATTGCTCTATCTACAATATTGAAAGTTACATGCTATGATGGTGGTTAAGGTTGGTTTGTGTTATGATCTCAAAGTTGATATATGATCAAAGTTTTGGTTGCATGGTCATAATTTTTTGGGTTTTATGACTCAAATACCCATTAGAAATGACACCTTGTATTGAATTATATGGTTCTTAACCCATATATGAATCCCATTGGTTTCATATGATGTTAAATTTCTTGGGTTCTGATTCAAATGTTATAATAACTCACATTGAATACATTTTTTTAAATGACATAGGCATGATGTATATGGTACACGACTTATTGATATTTGATTGTTAGTTACATGTTTTATACAGTTGCAAAGTTTGGAACACGTCACATGTGTTTTATAAATGATGGCATGGTTTATTTGGATTTGTGAGCAACATGATTGAGGTTTATTTGATGTGATATTATGGAAGGTTCACATGTTACGAGGGTTTTGGTTTTTTGACCAAACATATTTTGCATTGTTTGGATCAGATGGATATGTTGTTGAGCTTGCTATGCATTGAAGGTGATGGGACATGGGTAATTACTCCCCAGTCTTCTGGTCTATCACCCTCCATTCCCCTAGTATTTTGGTCATTTGTGCTATTGTAATTTGAAGGAAATAGATCTGAGCTCAGTTGGTGAAAACCCTTGCACCTTGAAGTTTTTGGTAACAAACTTAGTCGTGGTTTGAAGAGCACCTTTTTGTAAAGGTAAGAATATCATTTAGTTTTACATATTTTACTGCAAATTTCTCATTAAATAATGGTTGTTTTTGGCTCTTCTTTGATATTACCGTGTGCATGAATGTCCTCTCCTTCCTCTCTTTACCATTTCTTGAAAAGGGAAATGAAGAAAATGTTTGGATACATAAGCATAGAAACAATTTTACTTGTCTCTTCCATGATTGCACTTTCTATAACACTTTTAAATGAAAATAAGAAAGTTTTGACAATCCCTGTTTACATACGATTGATATTCAAATTCAAACTCTCTTTATCTGCTTAATTCTTTTCTCATTCTGGGACTACCCATTTATTTATACATTTAAGGAAATCCTGATGTTGTTTGATTTGTTTCTAGGTTGTGCTATAATGGATATCTATTTGTTCCATATGGGTCAGACTTGAATGACATATATGCACCTGGAAGGGTCCATGGTTTGAATTTTCAGCTTTGCATAACAAGTTCCTCTTTTCCTATGAATGGTCTAATACAAAATTGAACCCACTCACTTAAATTTCTTTTGGGTTCCACCCATAATTATGTTATGATACAAAAGGTTATGTCTTTGATAATGGGTGCGATTATTGTGAGGCCTAGAATCAATGGTTTCTTTGATTTCTTAAATTTTATATATATTCAAACTCTTTAGCGCTCAACTTTGCTCATGGTTTATTGGGTTTGCTAGAAGTGACAGGTTTTCTTGGAACCCTAATCTAGAAATGAACTTTAAAGTTCCAGATGCATATTGTTTGATCCACAATACTTCATCCATTTTCTTTTCAACAACTGATATCTAATGGTATATAATTGCAAGCATTTTTTAAAAAGTTTACTTGTTGATGACTTCATTTGTAGTCTGGAATCAAATATCAAAACTTTGATTTTCAAAACCATTTTCTATAAACAATTGATTATGAGATTTGAACCCATACTTTTCAAACTCATGCACATGATATCTTCGCCAGTCAAGATGTGGTTATTTTTATGATTGTTCATGACCTAATTGATATTTTGGTTGAAAGCGATAGTATGGGTTTTCATTGGAGAATTTGTCATTTCATTTGGATCCACACAAGAAAATCATATTGTCATTTGGTTTCATTGTAGTTCAAACCTGAGTATGACAATTTCTAAAATGGGTTTCAAAATCCACCTGTGTGACTACAAGCTACAATTTTGAACTTGAGTTTTCATATTCAATACTTGATGTCTCTACTAGCTAAGCCATGGATTTTCTTGTTTCATTCATTCAACCTATTGCATCACTAAGAGAAAGTTTGGCTGGGTTTAAGTTGCATGTGAATGCAATACTGGTGTATTGTATTCAGTAATTAAAAGTGTTAATTGGTTGGAGATTAGTCTAATAGAAGATAACTTTGGGTATTGTGGGACATTATGTTATAGTTCAATTTTGATTAAAAGATTTATCTTGAACATAGAAATTAAAAAAAAAAATGTTATGCATATGGTAGATCACAATGATTTGAATTATGGGTGAAGTAAAATAATAAAAAAAATGATTGTTACATAGGATAATTTTTCCTTCATTATTTCCACTTTTCTCAAACTATTCCCTTAAATCCTATTCATTTATTTTCTGTTTTCATTCTCATCATGTCTATGCAATTAAGTTTAAATATACACTAGAAAGAGATAGTATATTATCGGATATATAACTTATAATTTCGAAGGACAATATTTTCTATGACATATATCAACGATGAGATGAGTCTGGATACATTTTAGGAACAATAGTTTTGATTTGATTGAATCAGAAAATAATAGAGACAATTTTGGTTGATTTGGTGAAATTGAAGGTTATTGAAAGGAAGTCCTATATTTATTATATAGATACAATTTCCCTTATCGATCTCACTTTGCATAATTTATTTCCTGAAGTCCCTATCATAAATTTCCTTTCTCCATTTCATTCCTATATATATAATAAAAATATGCATAGAAAAAGATATAGTTTGATGTGGTCAACAAAATAAAATAATAGAGCTAAAAGGATTTATAAATTATTCTGGTTGATTGATAAACACTTATAGACATATTTGGAAGAAAAATGTATGCAGACTTCTTTTGGGAAATAATGATCAACATATATGGCTGGGAGACTTGTGTGCTATCAGTTGGATGTGGTTAATGGATGATATATTTTTGTCCCTTTTTCACTTGACTCTTTTTCACTTCCCTTTTGTGTTGTATGGTGGTGTCATGTTAGAGCTAGTTTAATCATTTAGAAAAATTGTATTAGATGTCTTATCTTGATGTTGTTTTACACTTGTGCTAATTGGATTATCATGGTTTTAGATGAGTTTATTCAAAAGGGATAATAAAAGAGGAGGAAATGGGGGAAACAAATGAAGAAGAGGATGAGGGCCTAATACTTTTTGGCATCCTAGAAGGCATAAAAAACTGGGGTTTTCTATTCATTTAGATGTTGACTCTGATGAGTTCCAATAGCTAATCCAATCAAGACATTTTAACCTTGGTGGTCAACAAGCCTTGCCACAACCCAAAGCAACCCCCAATTTTATCTTACAACCTCACCCTGGTATTGTAAATATCCCAGAATATACTTCAGAGTCTCATGTTGATGGATGGGGTAACTTGTTTGCTAATCCTTCTCAGGTGAAAATCAATGGCCTATGCCTCTCCCTCATCCACTAGTTCATACTATTATTTCTAGTGCATGTATTCCTTTTCCTCCAGTTCATCCAGTGCTACCTGTTCACACAAATTCTACACATGAGTCCATGCCTCCTCCTCCTCCTCCAAAATATCATAAAACTACACCACATTGCTCCTAGATTGACAAAGGTAAGCAACCTATTACTTCAAGCAACATGGCCAAATACTCTTCCTCTTCTTATTCAAAGATTAAATCAACAGGCAATGGGAAGAGAAGTTTACGTGAACAGAATCTTGAAATTTCCTAGCTGGAAGAGAAGAAGTCCCAATATGAGGCCTTTATTAAAGAAAGACATGAGTTTTTTCAGGAAGAAGTTTCTTGAATTGTTTTATTTATTCTTAGATAGATTTTGACTATGGAAACTTTTTGAGGATAGATGGCAGAACCATGATATTTATTTTTGAAACTTTTAAAATATCATGTTATTTTATGGGAGTCACAAGTGTTTTATGCGACAGTGTTTGAGATGCATGTTTTGGTATGTTATATGATGTTGATATATTTTATATTTGATTAAATATATTATGGATAAACAAGGAAAAACTATTTATGATTTTTTAAATAAAGTAAGCATATAGAGGGGGACCCCACCTATTTAGTTATTATTTATTAATTACCCTTATCAATAAAGTTATTGTCCTAATTTATTAACTAAAATTATTTAATTTTAGCAAACTAAAAGTAGTTCAAACTACTTGAGGAATTACCTTTTAGAGAATAAAAGGAAGAACCAAAGGACATATAAGACATGAAGAATTAGAGAGAAACACTTATGATAAGGTTTGCTCTTGTTTCATATTGTGGTTTTTGAATTATATCTTCTCATTTCCTGAGTTTCTTTAAAAGGATTAGTCCTCTTGTTGATAGAAGGATCTTTCTAATGGTGGAAAAGAAGAAAGGACTAGGAAACATTAATATTTGAAATGCTTCAAAAGGTCATTCAATTCTCTTGATAGTATATGTAGTATAAATCCAATTATTCAATTCTCCCTATATAATCCACAAAACCCTCTGTTGAACTAGTATAAAGCCACCCAAGTGACTATAGCATACGTTGAAAATTCAATCCCCATTAGGGAACTGTGAGTACTCTCCAGCTTTTCTTCCCAACTTTTAGAACTAGGCTTAAATCCTCTCGGTCTATTAGGGCTCTAGACACCATACCCTATCTTTTCCATGTGGGATCTTATGACACCATACCAAGACATCTTGTTCTATCGGGGATCTAGACACTATAACTCATCTTCCCAAGCAATAATCTGGATCTGTACTCAAGTACATCAATTATCTAGATAAATACTCATGTACACCATGTTGATGTTTTACTTATACATCTAACAATTACATTTCTTCTTTATTATTATAATCATTTAACACATTACCTACATAAATAAGATCAATTAAAGAGAGACAATCACAAAAACAATAGATACACACAAATTATCCCGGGAAACCCTCATGGAAAAGAAAACCCAACAAAAACTTACTCAATATAGATAGACCAAAAAAAAGTAGAAGATCCTCCTCTACTCCTTCACTAGGAAAGAGTAGCACACCACTTAACCAGGAGATACCAATCCATAGACCAAAACCCTCCTTGACATCACCCCCAGTTGCAACAACTACTCCTCCAAGACTTGCACACTTTTCCTTCTTGTTGCATAGCACACGAGTGAGTGTACAAATGAAGCATTGGCCTCCCTTATAAAGAGTGGTCTGGCCAACCTAAAATTAGGTCTGGGCCGACCTGCCAATTTACCCTCTTAATTTACATTTAATTGTCAAGGCACAAAAGGGACGAATTTTACAAAGGAACAATAGGGCCTAATTAATAAATATAATATAATAATATTATTCAACACTCCCTTTTAGGTAGAATATTCTTCAAAGTTACAATATTTCAACACCCCCCCTTAACAATAAGGGTATTCTACGGACAACATCAATAACAAATAATTGGACTCAATAAAACATCAGGAGGAGGAGACATCATCATCAAAATCTTGAACAATGTCTGTCATATCTATAGGTCATCAAACGTTTTTTTCTTCTCATCATCAACATCAGTAGAAACTGAACATCATCATCATCTGCAACATAGAGTTGGAGTAACATCATCATCATCATCAACATGAAGCTGGAACATCAACATCATCAACAACATGAAGTTGGAGCATCAACATCAACAACACGAAGTTGGAACAACAAAATCATCAACAACATGAAGCTGGAACATCAACATCAACAACACGAAGTTGGAACAACAACATCAATGGAAACAAAATGAGACAAGATAATCAACAATAACAACAACAACAACAGTGGGTACTCCGACGAACCATCCATCTGGACCTTACGGGATCTTTCCAGGGATAATAAAATCCCCTAGGATATAAATCCTAACGAGTTTCCACACCACTGACAACAATAAGTATATACATACATAGGAACTCTAACAGACCGTCCATTCAGACCTTACGCGATCTTTCCAGGGATGATCAATTATGTAGGATATAAATCCTAATGAGCTTCTCTGCTGGTGGTCAGGATACCATAGTATCATCAATGTCACTCCCCCTTTCAGACTACACCAAGATTTTCTGGGAAGTACTCAAACTTCACATGAGACAGAGGCTTAGTCAACACATCTACTACTTGCTTATTTGTGCCAACATACTGGAGCTTCACAACTCCCTTTTGTACCATATCACAAATGTTATGGTACCGGATCTCAATGTGCTTCATCTTATCGTGGAACACTGGGTTCTCTTTCATTTTTATGCAACTCTGGTTATCATAAAAGATTGTGTAGCATCCATCTCTAGGTCAAAATATACCCACCAACAACTTTCTATGCCATATGGATTCACAACTGGCGGAGCATGCTGCAATGTACTCCTCTTCTACCGTACTGAGAGAAATACTAGATTGCTTCCTGCTTTGCCACAAAGTCATGGATGACCCCAAATCGAAGAAACATCTTGAAGTGTTTTTTCTGTATGAATCCCTTCCATCCCAATATGAATCAATATAGCCATACAATCTGAAGTCACAATCTCTAGTATAATAGAGGCCATAGTCCAATGCACCCTTAAGGTATCTCATCACATGATTTGTAGCTACAAGGTGAACAAGTCTGGGATCCAACATATACTGACTCAAGGTGTTCATAACAAAGCATATATCTGGTCTGGTATTCATCAGATACATCAATGAACCAATCATATGTTTGTATAGAGTAACATCAACTATTTCTGACAAAGTATCAACCAGTAACTTTAGATTTGTATCCATAGGAGTGGACATGGCTTTACATTCCATCATGTCGAATCTCTTCAACATTTCCACATCATACTTTTCTTGATTAAGGAAAATCTCTTCTAGTCAAGGCCTGAGAGTATGTCCTTTATTCTCTCTTCAACTTGTTCCTTCTAGAATTGGGACTTTGCACCTGCAACTTATTTTTCCAAAACTGAGAATGACTGCTCCATTCTCACTATAGATGCTGAAATCTGAGAGTAGCTCCTCTACTCCATCACGATGACAGATTCATTTTCTCCCTCTGAATATCATACTACATAGACTAATTTTAATGGATCATGGTTTTTATATATATACTTTTTCTAATTACTGGAGCAAGTATCTCGTCATAGTATTCTCCCTCTTGCTGGGAGAATCCTCTGGACAAAAAATAGAATTTGTACATATTTGCATTGTTATCTACAACATGATTGATATGTTAGATCAATATTGGAAGTCACCATTGACTTCCCTTCTTGTCTGAAGGAAAAATCCATATCCAATTCCTTCCGACTGGCTTCCTCCTCTGTCACTGAAACAAGGGAATCTTCCCATGAGATTTCACATCTCCTAGAAGTCTCTAAATCTATGATCTAGTCTTCTCAACTCATGGCATCTGTCTATCCATCCTGGAAGACATATTTTTTTTTTTTCATCTGATCCTCTCTGAGATCAGGCTCACTCTGAGTCTCCATGCTCCCTCTAAATCTTGAATCCCTCTGAGTCTATATAATTTTTGGAGCCATCTGCTCCCTCTGATATGGCACACCAATGCTATATGGATTTTCATCCTGCAAAGTGTCATGGGACCATGTTGGTCTCTTCTTGGTTACTGCATTGATTCTAGGTAGGCCCTTTTGGCTCTACTAACTCTTCCTTATAATTTGAAGAGTGATCAACTACACTAGATGTATTTGTTCTGTTATCTTCGGAGCCTTATGATCCTCATGTTCTTTCTTCATATGAGATGTTGTGTATCCAACAAATCTTGTTTCTTCTTCTTATTATTCAGTACATGGATATATATGGTCATGTATACAACTTGGATAGTCTTCTCCATGTCTCATCTAATATGTTTCCTCCTACAACCATCACTATAGCTCCCTCAGGGTTATCACTCGTGACCTTCCCGGAACAAGAGAAACATGGGATAAACAATAGAAAAGAATAAAAAAAAATAGTGAGAATGATCGTCACAGTAGCTCCTTCAGATCTATCACTTGTGACTTGCCTAAAACAAGGTTAAATAGTAATAAATACAATAATAAGGAATGAGAGAAACACTCTTCTAGTGTTGTGATCAATCATTCCTCCATGGTAACCTAGAAACAAAACACGAATTTTCTCCTAGAGGAGATGTTAGTTATATCTAGTAAATGATTACAATAAGTGCTTATCTCAATAGTGCTCACATGCTACCAAATATTCAATAATAAAACTTTTCAAAGATTGCTATCACAACTATAGTGTTTAGCAGTTATCAAACTTGATATGTGTAAATTTGAATCTTATCAATTTAATCAATCAAACCTGGAACCTGGATTCTTGTCCTCAAGAACGAGTGTGTTGATTTTCTTCTGAGTCTCCTTCAATAAAGATGACAAGTATTTTCTTCAACCTGTTCTTTGTACTAAGATAATATGCTTTCTTGACATAAAACTGGGTTAGAGAATAAACTATATAATCTCAACTTCAATCAATCTAATACTTTGAATTTAATTTTGACCAATGATTAGTTTGATAGTCATAACTTCAATAGATCAAAATATAACCTATATGTTCATAATATAAAAATAATGCCATAACAAATAGAGGCATATCAAATTAATCAAACCTGGGGTGCATTGCTCCTGTGAATGTGCTATATCTGGGATCCTTCTAGATCTACTATTTTTTTTCAGACAAAATATTCTTTCTCCTGTAAATACCCTTTAGAATAATGATACAGTTTGAACATATGTAAGTACATACCTTTGCCAATATCGACAAGTAGTGGCACCATCCAACAACGACAAGCAATAACGAACCTTTAAAATTTCAAAGGTGCTGCAACTTGTAATTTAAAGGTAGCTGGATATTTTCTAGGGTAAGGCACACTAGGACAATAAAAATTAGGCCCAACACTTCACAAAATCTTTCACTGCAACTGGTACTGCAACTGGTGCTGGCACTGCAACTGACATCAAGAAACTGGTATGAAGTAATTGACACTACAAATGCAACTAATGCTGCAACTGCAATTGATACTGTAACTAATATTGCAACTAAAACTAATACTACAAATGGTACTGCAACTGCAACTAGTACTGCAACTGCAACTAGTATTGCAACTACAACTATAACTTAGGGTTTTATGAGGAAACCCTAATTTCTCAAACTTCAAATTTCAAAATTCTGATCCAGTGACTAGATGCATCCTCCTAGGGCGAGTTCCTAGGTGTGGCTACTTTCTCCAACGTCCTCCTCAAACAAGGAAAACATCACACTTAGGGTTTATTCATAAACCCTAATTTTGCAGCAGCTACAATACTAAAAATGGATCTTGGAGAGGGTGTGCTGAAGCTAGCCACTTCTTATAAACTGTGAGTTGGTCTCTTTCAAGATTTCTCTGATACCATGTTGATGTTTTACTTATACAACTAGCAGTTAGAGTTCTTCTTTATTATTACAATCATTTAGCACTTTAGCTGCATAAATAAGATCACTGAAAGAGAGGCAATAAAAAAAACAATAAAGACACACATATTATCTTGGGAAACCCTCATGGGGAATAAAACCCAACAAAAACTTCCTCAATATAGATAAACCAAAAACAAAGTATAAGATCCTCCTCTACTCCTTCACTAGGAAATAATAGCACACCACTTAACCAAGAGATACCAAGATATAGACCAAAACCCTCCTTGACGTCACCCCCAGTTGCAACAACTACTCCTCCAAGACTTGCGTACTTTTTCCTCTTGTTTCACAACACATGAGTGAGTGTACAAATGAGGCATTGGCCTCCCTTATAAATAATGGTCTGGACAACCTAAAATTAGGTCTGAGCCAACCTGTCACTTTACCCTCTTAATTTACATTTAATTATCAAGGCACAAAAGGGTTGACTTTTACAAAGGCACAATAGGGCCTAATTAATAAATATAATATAATAATATTATTCAACACTCCCTTTTAGGTACAATATTCTTTGAAGTTGCAATATTTCAACACACCAGTCATCTGGATCAATACTTTCATACACCAGTCATCTCAAAATGTTGGACCAAACTCCCTCCTTATCCTCCTTTAGGTATATAGCCCCAAGCATCGAATTCCAATACCACAACACCACCAATGAGAAAAACTATAACCATTCTTTGGGACTTCGACATCACAACTATGGAATCAGGCACTATGAAAATCTCAAGATTGTCCCATGTCCATCAAGGATCATACAAGGAAAAATAACCATTGGCATAGATTGGTTGTTTGAGTTGTCCCGAACCCATAAGGTATTACTTGTAATATTCTTCTTTGTAGGTATGGGATCCCATGGGGTCATCAAATAAACCATCCCTCTTGGCCCACTAGTGGATAAACTCACAATCACCACCTCACAACATGCAACCACTGCAATAGTTATAATCATAATATCAACATCACAAAGAAAGAATCCATATGCTAATTCTACATGTGATCATGAGAACTCAACATCATTGTGATCATCAAATAAAATAAATGGAACCACATGTTATCCTAACATCATAGCATGTCATCATGAATATGATAATCATCTCTGTTATCCCTGATATCTAGGGATAACTAGGAGATCATGTCTCGAGGCCCATAGGTCCTAGACATGGAGTACCGAGAGCAGGATTGACCTGAGCATGGCCCTGGAGGGCCTATCCTTCTTCTTCTTCGCCAGATTTGTCCTGTCAGCAGTAGTAGCTTCCATCACCATCGGATTGGACTTGCATCGGAGAGGACTCTTGCTCCATGCGGTAATTGGTCCAAGGTATCATGGTATGTGTCATGTTTGATCGTTATAACCTTCTTATATATGCATTAGGTTCCTTTCATTTTTGATGCCTGCTTGGATCTTACA
>SNQJ01S0113770.1:5773-17687 GCA_010110895.2 Picea sitchensis
CACCTTAATTATCTGATAAACTCTTCTAATAAGATCATTAAGCTCTTCATTTGCATCCTGTATTAATATTAATATTAAAATGGTAATATTAAATCAAATAATTTTTTTTATTTTTTATTTTTTTAAATAAATATTGTTCATTGCACTTGCGACGACAACTTAAATAGCTGTGATACTTTTGCAATATAAACAACAAAAGTTGTTGTCGCAAGTGTGAAGAAAACTTAAATAGCTGCAACAGTTTTGCAATATAAACAACAAAAGTTGTCGTCGCAAGTGTGACGACAACTTAAATAGTTGCGATAGTTTTTCTATGTAAACAACGAAAAGTTGTCATCACACTTGCGATGACAACTTAAATAGCGACGACAATTTTGCTATGTAAACAAAGAAAAGTTGTCGTCGCACTTGCGATGCCAACTTAAATAGCGACGATAGTTTTTCTATGTAAACAACGAAAAGTTGTCGTCGCAATTGCGATGACAACTTAAATAGTTGTGACAGTTTTGTTATGTAAACAACGAAGGTTGTCGTTGCAAGGGTCATCGCAATTGAGACGAAATGCTGGTTTCACATTTTTGTCTAAATTGTCATATTAGCGACAATATTTCTTTTTTGTCGCAATTGTGATAAGTTCCCTAGGGGCGTCGCTCTTGCGACATTTATTCAATTTCGTCTCAATTTCCACGTGACACAAAAAAACGTTTTAGAGAGTCCATATTCTTCACAAATTCCACGACATAACGTCGCAAGAGCATCGAAATAGCTGTCGCAAAATGACCCAAATTTGCTAGTGTCATGAGGAACTTTAAAATCCTTCCCTTCAAGTGTGTAAAAACAAAGGCAATGAGATATTATATGGGGTCATATGATTATGTTTTCTTGTTCCTACGATTCTACTTGAGCCATCCATATCTTGGTCAATTAAAACCCATGACTTATTGAAGCTAAGAGTCTCTTTCTTGCACTTCAGCAAGGTAACCTAGTGGCCAAAACCTAGGATTTATGCATAGGTGGCATTTGTGGGTTGCAGTTGTACATGAGACAGATAGTGTTGGCCATTGAGAAATTTTGTTGGTTCAATCGAGACATTCCCCCAATTCCCCTCACTATAACTAAATCATTCACACCTTCACTAGCCATATTCGGTGACTTCAAATTTCATTGTTGAGAGCTCTTGGAAGACTCAGTGTTATTTAGTAGAAGGACATTAGGTCTCATAGGACACATGTTTTTGTTTTTTCGCACCCTTTTGCAAAATCCCTCCTATATAAACACATATTTATTTAAATTTAAATACATTACATTGTTCCCTCATTAACTCAATTATTGAACATTTAATTCACATATCGTTTTTTATTAGCTCATTATTGTGAAAAACACACTTTAACAACCGTTCACTTTCCATTCCCCATGCTTGTAATGCCTTTCCTTGGTATTGGGATACATCCCTAGTATTTTTATTTCACTAGTTGGACCACTCCCACCACATTCACCTTTGGGTGTAGTGATGATAGGTTGATCCTTATTCAGGTCATCCTTATCAAGATCATATTCTCATAAAAACACTATTGAAAGGTCATCCTCATGAAGAGCCATGTCCCGATAATTAGTGCAGGTGTTCCAACACCACCTCAACATATGAACAATATTGCATATAAAACACGTCAAAATACATCCAACTCAATTTGAAATCCCTTCATTTTTTCCAAAATTCTGAAGTGATAAGTTGAAATCACATTTTTTTCACTCAATGAATCTGTGACATAGCATATCCTTTTGTGATATATTAAAGAGTATCTCTAATTTCACTATATATTAATAAATACCCCCTCAAATATTTTAATTGAACCTCCTCTCTATACATCTTTTCAAAAAAAAATGTAATTCTATATTACTTTCCTAAAAAAATTGGAGACTTTTTGGAAAAAGAAAACCCACATTTCAAAGGAGTAGGCTAACTCGTGAGAAATCTTCCCTCCCAAGTGTACTAACTCTGGAAAGTCCTCCGACGATGGTTCGATATCCAATGTTTTCCAAAGTATGACTTTTATCCTTTCCTTTATCATCCAACATCTCCCGAATTTATTTCAGTAGATGGCGATGGGATTGCCATGCATGATAACAACTACTAGCTTTAATGTGGAGTACATGCACAGTGGTAGCCGCACTCTCCCTAAAATTTATTTCAATCCTCCAAACAAGTGGCCCATCATTAATTCCCATGAACACACTAATCCCCTTGATATACCTCTCACAACTCTAAGGCGCAAGACGATCTGTGACAGTGGAAGCCATCGGCCATAGATTTTGTTGTGAATGATAATCCAGATGAAGAACTTTGTGTTTTATTATTCGTCCCCATTTATTTTGGCCATGAACCATTTGAAGTTTTCTTTGGATTAGTTTTGACATCTGTTCATCTGAATTGTGACCCGGGAGAAATTTTTCACATGGGTTTTATTTTAATCGTGAACCTGATTTTTATGTTTTAGAGTAAAATGTATGTTTCTTTTTTTTCATCAAACTCTGACTTTCATGCGAGTGTTTCATAAACCCTTACGTTTCGTTAATTGATATTCTCTGTTAATATTCAATATTTGTCAATGAAGGTTCTTCACACGTAGTTTCCTTGCCATATTTTTAGGAATTTGCAATGGTTGGATTCAAAAACCAACTCCCATAGTTCAATCCAATCTTCCTCCTCGAAATATTAACTTACCCATGACTTGGACGAGAGTCAATTGAGAAAGAAATACAGGGTTGGGTGAATGAAATCCATAGGAAAATTATGGTGAGTATTACAGTATGTTCATTTGAATCATGACCCAGGTGAAATTTGTTCTCATGGGTTTTATTTTAATCGTGAACCTAACTTTTAATTTTATCATTTATCACCGTTATTTCATCACCCAATTTTATTTTTTTTATATTGATTATCCTTCCTTCATTTGAGTGAAAATATCAATTTGATATTTACACTATCAATTGGGAATTTATATTAGTCATGCAATAGAATTGGTTTATTTAAGATACAAGATTAAATTTGAAAAGTAAATTTTAAGTCTTGATTACATTGTTTTTTAACCATTGAACTTAGAATTGACTAAGTTTCAAGTTATTTGTGTTAATAACATCTGTATGTGTCAATGTCAATCATGATCATAATGGCGAGTGCCTCCAATATTACTAGACTTTTTTCTATTTAAAATAGATATATTTTCATTTAACTTTGTTTGATTTATATTTACCATTTGCTTGAATTACATGGACATATTGCAATAATTGGCATAATGGTTTGCAAGACAAAACATTCACATATCAAGAACCTCCATGTTCAAATTTTATCATACAAGAATATATTTTCAAGACAAGACCTTGTTTGGAGTGATATAGACCATGGATATGTGTTGGCCCTCGACCAAGTTTTGAGGAAACCTTCGTCAAGTTTGACCACTTTTTGGACTTTGACACAGAGATCGAGGAAGGAGCGCCCAGGCGTCAGTGAGATCGCAGATCTCACCGATCTTGTGGGCTATGTGTACCTAGTAAGGGGTCCCTAGGGTTTTTCTAATGGGTTATGGGATGTTGGCCTATGGGGTTTACCCATGATTGGGCCTTATTGTAAAAGTATAAATAATTAAGAATGTAATGTAGAAAGGAGTCAATAGATAGTGGAAAAAGAGGTTAAATGCAAGTAGTTCTGAGTTGCTTTATGCAACAGAATGTGTATGTAAGGCTTTTTGCTCAAAAAATAAGTTGGCTTTGTGCCTTGACCTAGTTTTGGGAAGGAGGATATGGCGCTTAGTGTGCAGATCTCCTGTATAGTGCTCAGCTCAGCTCTGTGGCTTAGTGCATAGGAGCAACTGAATGTAAGATATTGAAGAATAATAAAGATGAAGTATTTGGTGGACGTAGCACCACACTGGGGTGAACCATGTATATCTTGTGTCTTTGGTTTGTTTTGTGCTTTATTGGTTATGTTATGAATCTGCTCAATTCTTTGCTTATTATGTATGTTATATATATATGTTGATGCTTAGTGCTTTAGTTGTATTGAGGATGAATGAATGTTAGACCTTACTCAGTGCTATGTGCTAAATGATCGAAGTGCTTAATCTTTATTTCTACTGCGTCGATATATCTTAGGGTTTGTTTTGCGATGTTAATGAAGCTAAGGAACTAATGCATATCACCTTCTAAGTGTTGCTAGAATACTCTGCGAAGTGTTATTATCATGGATCTGTGTCCCAACTTCGTTATAGACACCCGAGTCCTGTAACCCCCCCTGCCTCTACCTTGGGTGAGACTTCGCATGCTTCGCAAATGTTGCCAAAAGGTCCGGTAGTTAGATTTTTGTTGGTGTGGTGTTCCCATTGAACCCTGGGTCTGTCCCTGTGCCAAAAAATGGTTTTGTTGTCGAGACTTGAAACTGTGATTGTTGGGAGCTGAAGTAACGAAAAGAGAAGCTTTGTGCTAAGAAAGAAACCTGATCTGAAGAAAAGAGGTAAATCTCTATGCTTTGATAAGAGTAAGATAAGTAGAAATTTTTGTTTCGAAAGAATGAATTTAAGTATGGTTAATAGATTTTTTCCTAGTTTGAAAGATAGGGCGCAGTTGGAAGAGAGAGGTGATCTAAGTAAAGTTAATAGAAATGAAGAAAGATATGTTATTCCTATGCATAGAAAGAATTTTTGGACTAATAAGTGGATGTAGGAACCTAGAAAGAATTTTTGTAGATTGCAGATCCAGCACTGTGATCCTAGTGCATAGTACAAGAGAGGTTGGGGAACATATAAAAGAAAGAGAGGATTGACACTATGTTATAACTGCATAAGACTAGGACATCTTGCTAAGGAATCCCCTAGTATAGGTCCTATTTGTCTTTGTTGTAAAATTGTTGGTCATGAGGTTGACAATTGTCCAAGGATGACTGTTGAAGTTGAACAAATGAACATGAGAAAAGAAAACTATGAAGGAAGTCAAGAGACTAAGAGCATGTTAGAGAATCATAAAGAGAAAGAATCAGAGAAAGCTCAGACTATGCTATCACAGTTGAGAGAAACAATGAATGATCACAAAGATGTCATCTTACCAGAGATCCTGAAGGTAAACCATTGCATAAGTACAAGAATAGAAGACTTCGACATAGACTGTGTCTTGGATGAAGAAACACAAGTAAATATTATGATAGAAGGCACTTGGGAAACTTTGGGAAATCCTACTATGGTACCTTCATTGGGAAGGATAGGCTTATTTAAGGGAAAAATGATAACCTTATGTGGAAGAGTTACTAATGTACCTATTATTATTCATGGAACATCGACCGAAGAGGAATTTGAAGTCATTAAGTTTGTTGGGAAAAACACCCCTTTCACACTTTTGTTAGGAAATAATTGGATTGAGAAGGATCATATCAGAAGGAAAGAAGAGGAAGAAGCTACAGAAAAGAAAAAACAAGAACTAAGGGATTTCATAGCTAGAAAAATAGATCGACTAATAGAAGAATGAGAAGATAAGTCGAAGCAACAAAAGGAAATAAAATTAGATGTCAAGGTTGAAAGAACACAATAAGGTTTGAAGGACCTATCCATGCAAGAAAGAAGAATACCCACCCTAGAATTAATAAGAGAAGGGATATTAACTTCAAACCCTTTGAGAGCACATCAACAATGCAAAGTCACCATGCTAGGAGAAGATAAGAATAAGAATGGAAAGAGGATTCTAGAAACTTTTAGAGAGACTCAGATTACAGGGAAGAAGGCAAGGAAGATCAATAAAAAGAAAGCCAAGTTAGAAAAGCTGCAACAAGCTACATAGAACAGATGGAATACTTCACAAATTGGAACCTCACAGGAGGCAGGTTCGCAGCATTTGAACCTCGCCGGAATAGCGGGACCATGTAGAATGGGACTTCGCACTGGCGAAGCTATATGACCATTGGAGGCGCCCCTCTCGTTAGAAGAATGCTCCGAAATTTCTAGAAAATGTATTCATGGGAGGATGGAGCGCTTTTGGGATGTTGAGACCACACCATAATAAACAAATTCACATTGATAGAAGCATTCCTGCCCATTGGAAGAATTTGTTATGAGACCCTTCTTGTTTAACCTGTCGGACGCTGCATCGGGACCACTTTTTACCACCTGTGATTAACTGAGCTAATAGAGAATTCATTGTGTGTCGAGTTGTGTTATCATAAACTAGACGTCGTTGTCCATTTTTCTACATATCTGTTCTCCTACCCCAACCTGTTTATTTAAGATACTGAATTAGAGAAGTATGTCGAGGAGATATTCAAGAAGTTGATGGCTGATAAACCATTATCTGAAGGAATACAGGTGTCATCAACTAGGGGACTGCAAGCTTCCCCTTTGACTGGACGATGTTCTGGCCGTGTCAATCCCATGACTGAGCAGTAAAATAAGAATCGCGGTGATTTGGCTAATGTGAAGCAGATCCTGTCGATATTACCAGAATACATTCCACCTTTGGCTGGCGTGGTTAGTCACGAAAACATCCCATGAGACTATGAGTACACTTTGATCACTGTGTACATTCTGAAAGGAATACGCATAGTTGGAAGGCAGTTAGGACAGATCCCATTACTAAAGAACATCGACTTCAACCTAGGGGATAGAAAGAACTATTCTATGCTCGCACCCCATGGATACCTAACAAAGAAAACTAGGAAGAAGTTGTGCCTGGTCTCCCAGCCATGGATTTAGGAGCAACATAGTCCACTGTGTTAAATGTGATGAAGATTCCCCATTTTGTCTGTCACCAGAAGGTTAACACTTGCGTTAAAATACTCTTGTCGTTCTACCATGGCGGATACCTGTGGCTCGACCGAAGGATTAATGTGGATCTAACGTTGATCCACTTGATTACAGGATTAAACATGAAGGGACTCGACCCTCAACAGTTTTATCTAGGGAAGGCCTCAGACTGCTCCCTAGAACAATGCATCAAGGAGGCTTACGGAGAAGTCAAAAAGGGAAAGAGAGGCTACAAGGTAGCCTCTATCTAGGATGGCACAGTGTGCCTCGCTTTCCAACTCATAGCTCGCAATATCGTAAGAAATAATTGCCCCACACAGGTCACCAAGTTCATGGTGGACCTCACAGGAAAATGTGTGGAGGGCATGTAGATGAATTGGGCGAGTTACCTCGTCAATGAACTCGAGAAAGACTACCACGAAGCTCAGGATCAAGGATACAAATTCCACTTTAGCTGGTTGATCGTGTTGATTTCATTTGTCACTTGGAAAATGCCCGGAGGAGCCACCTTTCCAGAGATTGAACCATCATAGTCGTTGGCTGCTAGGTTTGCTACCTTGTGGTACACCAACGACATGTTGAAGCAATGGCAGTCAAACGATGTGTTCCGTGTGTATTTTAAGAAACTGAAGGTTTCCATTGAAGACTTTTTGTGCATGACACCATGCACCTTGCACCAATATATACCAATAGCCAAGTTCCATGCATATCGACATTTTATCTATATCACTACGCAGAAAGATGAGAACAAGGAAGCGTTGCAGTCATATTACAAACTGACAGATGAAGACAAGGAGCATATCACAAAGGAGTGGTCGAAGGAGTTCCTTGTACCTATTGTTTATGCAGAACTCTCTGACATTGACATCATAGGAATCCCCATAGTCACCCAGGTTGAGCATGTCGGATAATCCAGTGGTACAAAGAAGAAGAAGAAAAAGGAGGAAGGCCAGAATATAGAGGCTGATGAGGAGGACAACGCCTCTGAAGAAAATGGATCTGGATCGCTAGGAGGAGGAGACGAAGCAAATGGACAAGGAGGAGGGGATGAAGGAGAAAAGAAAGGAGAAGGTGAAGCTACACTGCCTCAAGATCCCCTTGCTAAAAAAGTAACATCGTAGAAGAGAAAGGCTTCTCCGCAGAAACCTTCAACGAGAAAGAAGATGCGTGCCAATAATCCCGAGTTAGAGGCCATGCTCACGGAGGATGATATTAGTTTGGTCCACGGAGCCATTGAGGATGCTTTTGAGGAAATCTTGCAGAGATATGGTTCGAAGCAAGAGGATATGTATGGAAGGATCGAGAAGGAACTGGAGGAGAGACAGCAAGCCATTCACACAATACCTACTGCGCCCCCATCGTCATAGATTTCATAATTGGAGGATGAATCGGCCCAATTAAGAAGACTTGCAGATGCGATAGAGGATCGAATTCGGAAAATCAAGGAAGAAAAGGAGAAGGCTACAAAATCCTTGAAACAAGAGAAAGAGGAAGTATTATAGCAATTACAAGTAGTGTGGCAATGTGTAACCGCCTATGAAAATTAGAAAGAAGAGTTTTAGGCGATGATCCAGGAGGAGAAATTGGAGATTCAAAGAGAAAAGGAGCAGTGTCTCACAGAAAAGGCTTCGGTCAAAGAAGTGGTGAATAAAGCATGTTTCTCTATGCCAGGCTTGGCACAGGAGGAATAGGAGTCGGTCAAGCTCAAGTAGTGAAGCTCGCTCAGACCATACAACAACTTCAAGTGAGGATAACAGAGTTGGAGATAAAAGAAGTATCGAGCACTCCACGGGAGGTGCGCAACTAGAGGGAGGAAGCCGCTAAGAATGCAGTAGGAAGGATCAGATCCCTCACCTCAGAATGCAATCAGCTAAGTGATAGAAGTGCACAAAATTATGAACACCTCACAGAAGATCCAGAGCTAAGGAAACTAGAAGCAGAGTTACATGAGGTGCAGCAGCAGACATTACCAGTACAGGCGCAAATGAAGCTACTCACTGCAGTTGAAAGAATGAAGAGGTCCCAGGAACAACGAATAGTGCAGTAGCGGATTACTGCCATCTAGAGAAAAGTAATGGAAGTTGCACAGAAGCTACAACCTGTGCAGGCTAAAGCCTGCAAGGTATTCGAAGAAATTGAAGGACAAGGCTCGCAACTGGACCAAGTGGTTTCAACAGTGGAATACCACCTGGAAGGGCCTGTTACAGAGAAGATGATGCAAGAGCTCATTGAGTAGGAGGCTCAAGCGAAGAAGCAAGTCGAGGTCATTCAAGCTAAGCTTGAGGCCTTTGAAGCAGCGTTTCCTAGACCTGAGAGACTCGGGATGAGTCACAGGTGAGTGTTGGGGGCTTGTTGTCCCTCGACCAAGTTTTGATGAAACCTTGGTAAGGTTTGACCACTTTTTTGACTTCAACACAAAGATCGAGGAAGGAGTGGCCAGGTGGAGCTGAGATTGCGGATCTCACCAATATTGTGGGCTATGTGGACCCAGTAAGGGGTCCCTAGGGTTATTTTAATGGGTTATGGGATGTCAGCCCATGGGGTTTACCCATGATTAGGCCTTATTGTAAAAGTATAAATAAGTAAGAATGTAATGTAGAAATGAGTCAATAGATAGTGGAAAAAGAGGCTAAGTGCAAGTAGTTTTGAGTTTCTTTGTGCAACAGAATGTGTATGTAAGGCTCTGTGCTCAATAGAGAAGTTGGCTATATGCCTTGACCTAGTTTTGTGAAGGAGGATCTAGCGCTCAGTGCGCATATCTTCTATTTGGTGCGAATCTCGGCTATGTGGCTTAGTGCACAGGAGAAACTGAATGTAAGAGATTGAAGAATAAGAAAGAATATGAAGCAGTTGGTGGACGTAGCCCCATACTGGGGTGAACCATGTATATCTCGTGTCTTTGGTTTTCTTTGTTCTTCGTTGGTTATGTTATGAATCTGCTAAGGGATTTTCTTATTTCGTATGTTAAATAGATCTGTTGATGCTTAGTGCTTTAGTTGTATTAAGGATGAATGAATTTTAGACCTAACTCAGTGCTATGTGCTAAATGATCGAAGTACTTAATCTTTATTGCTACTGCATTGATCTATCTTAGGGTTTTTTCTGCGATGTTAATGAAGCTAAGGAACTAATGCATATCGACTTCTAAGTGTTTCTAGAATACTCTGCGAAGTGTTATTATCACAGATCTGTGTTCCATCTTGGTTACAAACACGTGAGTCTTGTAACCCCCCCTTCTTCTACCTCGAGTGAGACTTTGCATGCTTCGTAGGTGTTGCCAAAAGGGTTAGTAGTTAGGGTTTTGTTGGTGTGCTTTTAGCATTGAACCCTGGGTCTGCCCCTTTGCCAACAAGATTGAACTATATATTGCATTGCTTTGATACCATACAATAGGTTAGAAGAATTCATTATGGGAGAGATAAACAACCCATATGCACCATGTACATTTGTACGAATATCGCATAGGAGGTGATTTGGTGCTGGTGAATCTTCTATGATGGGTCCAACATCCTTGAACTATGCATTGTCAATATTTATCATGACCTCTTAATCCACTTTATATGTTCTTTCAATATGTATTGTTAAGTTCCAAAAATTATTATTTGTATTACTATTACATGTAATTATCTTTCTTTGAATGTTGGCTATTTTTTAGGTTCCAATGTTGTTATGGCCCAAATGATCTTAGAGGACATCCACAACCACCATTAAGAAAGCAAAATTTTATCCAAAAACGAGGATGGCAATTCAAATTTATAGTGAAGGAAGTGAATGATATGCCAAGGGTTGCAATTATCACCTATAATGAGTACCTACATGAGGATTGTAATGGCTGGCCATGCCATGGAAAATATGATAGATCTGGGGATCCAAAGTCCTTAAGCATCACTCGTCTTCCAATGGAGATCCAATCTATGATAAAGACACTATGTGGACTTGGTGTTCCAATTGATACAATATTTTAACGGCATATCATTGATGGTTTATTTGGTTCCATGATGGGTGTTAGATACCTTAATTTATGTAGAAAATATGTCTCCAATATATTCAACTGCCATTTGAAAGATAAGTATAAATTATATCCCAAGGATTCTTTGAGTGTTAACAAGTGGTATCAAAAAGAGAAAACATCCTCTCTTTTTCTACCAACGACTAGAAGGGGAGGATGTACCATTCATAATTGGCATCCAAACATAATGGATTCTTGAAATGATGGTCAAGTGTTCTGGCAACAACATGTTGGCTTTGGATTCTACATTTAGCACAAACAAATATAGGGTGAGTTTCATTATTTTTTTTAATGTTTCTATTGAGTTCAATGTTTCGCTCAATATAATTAGTACTCTAAAATTGAGAAGTTGATTATTGTATTGATTTGTGTAGTACCAATTATACACAGTTCTTGCCTTCGATTCTCAATATAGTGGTGTTCATGTTGCATGGACAGTGTGTTCATGCAATAGAACATCAGATATAGCCTAGTGGCTTAGACCACTCCTAGATGAATGTAGGAAAAGATGCCCAAATAGGAAACTAGATGTTGTCATGACAGATGATGCATTAGAAAATATTAAAGCATTGAGGTGAGACAAATATTCTACACGTTATGAATGTATGAATTTTCATTAACACCTATACACCTAGATTTTTGTTGTTTTTACATTTAATGATGAATATATTTGGTTGCTAAATGTTAATCATGTTCAATTAACACAATAACAATATCATTTTTCTCGTAGGAAAATTTTGGGTTGTCGCATCCTCCTTTGCAGTTGGCATGTTCATTGTTCTTGGCCAAAAAATGCATTTCAATTGACATCTTTCGTTGAAATATCCAGGGAATTATCTCATAGTCTAGGTGAGATAATGCATTGTTGTCGTGATCGTGAGGCCATTAGTGAGGCAATGCAAACATTCTTTCAAAAAAATGTTGGCGAAGTTAAGTTTTTGGACTACTTCAAAAAACATTGGTTGGAAGGGGATAAGATATGTAAGTTACTTATTATGTTGTCTTATATTACTTTCCCCAACATATATAAATCATTTTAATTTAGTTATAATTACATGTCATATTGACTTAACATATTAATGATTGGCTATATTTTTCTTATTAGATATGTGGGAAAAATGTTATC
>SNQJ01S0113771.1:0-11524 GCA_010110895.2 Picea sitchensis
ATTAGATTTGAATAATCACACAAATGCCTTGTCCATACCTCTTATGGAATCTTACAATTTATTGCAGTTGATGGTGACCGATTTATCA
Source organism: Picea sitchensis (assembly GCA_010110895.2). Taxonomy (NCBI): domain Eukaryota; kingdom Viridiplantae; phylum Streptophyta; class Pinopsida; order Pinales; family Pinaceae; genus Picea; species Picea sitchensis. The sequence continues at coordinate 89 of SNQJ01S0113771.1, forward strand.
GATTGCATGTTGTAAGAAATACGTCTTCCCAAAATTCCTGCTACAAATTGGCATTATTGATCATGCTCCTTTCTCTCTCTAGAAGAGTCATATTCATGCGTTCAACAAAACCATTTTATTGAGGAGTATAAACTGTGGTCTTATGTCTTTCGATCCCAACTTCCTTGCAATAGTTTTCAAATTCCACATATGTGAAATTACCTCCATTATCTATTCTTAAACACTTGATTCACCTATCAATGCTCTTTTCAACCGAAGATCTGAATTGCTTAAAAGTATTAAATACATTAGTTTTTCTTTTAAGTAAATATATCCACACATTTCTAGAGTAATGTTGGCAACCATTTTGCATTTTTATCCTATCCTTATAAGATGCCTACCCAAGTGTTTTGGAACCTTTGATTTTCATCGCAATCTTTGGAATAAAACAACACTATTATTTTTGCGCATTTGCACACCTGCCTTTGTTCTCATTTTCACCACTGCAAGCGTGAAAACATTGATTTCGAAGTCACGTCAATAGCATTAAAATCGTCACTGGATTACTATAGTCACTCTTGTCTATGTGTTCATTGCATTTCCAATTCAATTATGGTCACACAGTTGGCAAGACACCAAAACCTTACTCATTTGGCATTTTTTTGTTGTTAATATGACTTCATTTTTATAAGACTGTGATGATATTTTAATCACTGATTTTATGGTGGTTTGATGTGCTTTGATCAAATTCCTTGGCGCATTTGGTTTCATGAAAACAAATTGACATTGTGGTTAGACCCTCGGTGGAATCATTTCATACAACACATACTTGTTATGATCGAACCCTTGGTGCTGACTTCGAAACATTGTTTTGATTTTAAAACCATGCAAATGCTAATGCTTGTGCAAACATGCGAGTCGACTCATCATAGTTTTCAATGGTTGTTTTATTGACATTGAAATAGTGATTTGAATCACCATATGCGTCGTCAGTTGTACAGTTGGATATGACTGTTTTGCATGGGTCGATTTCGTTCCACCACTCCCGCACATTTTGGGATTAATGCCTGCCTCCTATCCCGGGTTAACTATGTTGGTTTCGGGGAAGTCTGTGAGCTATTCGATCCTGCATTTACCCTTTCCAAACCCTTGCATGTTCACCCGACTCACTGTGTGCTCTCGTATATGGAATATGTGGTGCGCATAGAGCCAAATGGTAGCCAAACACTTATGTTGTTCGACAATGTTCGTAAGGATTTGGAAAATAGTGGGTGGCTGGTGTTTATTCAAAGATTTGAGGGTTTTAACCTTTCGGTTTCCCAACAGTTCGCCCTCACCTTCGATGGATGCAGGGCTAAGGTCAGAGACATACAACTCAAGCTAAATGAGGAATTCCTAAGCTCAACTACAGGACTACCAACTACAGGGAAAAGGTGGTTTAAAAATTCCAAAGTGGACAAGGTTGTGGTTACTGAAACTCTGGTTGGACCAGCCATGCCGCTTCATATCCTTCTACCCCCTGTCAAACCCTCGGATTTCCCCAACCTTGACCTACCCGATACCATGGCCGACCCGTGTACTAAAGACAATACTAAGGCCGTCAAAAGGCCTGTGAGGAAGAAAGGAAAAGGTGATACTGTTGTCAACAGTAAGGGAAATAAGAACACACGATGGATATCCAGATGTGCTAGGAAGATACCCAAAGAAAACATTGACCAGAAGCCAATAGTGCTGAGTGAGGACTCGGACTCCAAAATTGAATGTTTCTTGATTGAGGAATACCCCTATTCGCATGGCCTGTGCTCTCTTGAACCCTACGACTATGTTTCCAACTTACCTCTGTGCCTCAAGAACGATCCTAAATTCCCAGGAATTAAGCTTCACAGCGACACCCCTGGTAACTTGAAAGAACCCTCGCCTATAATGCCAAGGTCCAATCAACCACCTTGTACTCAATGTAATGATTGGCTTGAACTTTATTACACCGACGTTCCCCTATTGCAATCTAAGATTAAATCTTTAGAGGAACAAGTTACAGTGTTTTCAAAGGAGAACGACAGGCTACAATCCAACGAGAAGAATAAAAAAACCATCGGTTCAATTGTCTTCAGAAATGTCGAAGCAACAACAAATTTTGTCAATTCAAAGTTATCATGATCGAATCATTTTCTTACTGCCCAGGTGTGTGTTTCAACATCGATTTTGTTTCATGAGTTGGTTTGAATTAATATAACCGATGGGTTTGCTTTCAATTAGTTCTTTTCATTTTAATAGATTCAAGATGACTCTGTTATTTTCGTTTTACCAAAAAACATTTCGTTATGAATAATGTACAGAAGATTTGTTTGCTAAACTCAGACACAACTATGATTTGGTTTGTGTGATTTTATTGTTCTCAGATTAGTATAAACGATTTATTTGTTTTCAATTCTGTTTGGTTTTCTTTTGAAACAATTCTATACATTTGAATTAGGGTAGTCAATTGGGTTTGCTTTCGTTTAGTTCTGTTCGAATAGATTCAAGAAACGATTATGTTTCGTTTTGAATAAATATTTTCGTTTGGGTTATGATTGCATTCGACCTGTATAAAATATTTGTTTTCTAAACTCGGACACAACTATATTTTGATTGATGCGATTTTTCATAACGATTGTGTCGGCCCCAAATTGGTTCGATTCATTTATGTTTGGTTTGATTTGCAAAACAATGTTGCGTGTCTTGAATTAGCATAATTATTTGTATGAGATGGATTGGTATCAAAGACAGATTTGATACGGCTCTGTTAGTTTGGATTTAAAAAAAAATGATTATGTTGAGTGTTGGATTGACATATTATGTCTATATTGAATTATTACCAGAGATTTGCTTGATATTCGTTTTGGGTCTGTTTCGATTGAAATAGATTCAAACATGATTTAGTTTGCTCTCAGTTAGCATAGAAGTTTTGGTTTAAAGGATTTGCTTTGTTTTAAATTAGAAATTAAAGATTTGTTTAATAGTTAGAATATATTTCTTTTAGTTTTGGATTGATTTAAAACGATCCTGTTTTCAAATTAGACCAGCTATAGAATCACAAGATTCTGTAGCTAGTCTTAAAATTTAGATTTTTGTTAATTTTACAAATAAAACATTATCTAAACTTGTCTATTTTTGTCCATCTTCAGGTACCTACGAATTTCAATGGAAAATTGGACATGTTGTGGCAGTTTAGGAGACACTTTTGTGATGTAGTTTTGTTTTAGGTTGTTAGCTTAAGTCATAAATAGAGACTTGGGAGATTATCCCCATATTTTTTGTAAACTATTTTTGATAATTCCCATAGGGATGTTTTACCCTGTGGCCTTTATAAACTCATTTATTTTTGTAATGAACCCATAATCACGGTTGGTAGAACAGACTATGGATTTATGATGATACAAGCTGAGATGAAAGTGGATGTCTTGTAATAGATTTAGCTTTCAATATATCAAACTTTTATTTCAAGTTTTCTTCATATCGGTTTGCAATCAATTACAGACTATTTTAGTTATCGTAATTTGTTGCAGGTTGATGTGATTTGGTTTATGTGTTATCCATATTTGATCTCTCTTATTTTAAAAGTACAACAATTACCCCGTTTCAATTTAATGAATTAAAGGTTTATCTTCTTCGTTAAATGAATCATTTTGTACAAATATTTGCATACAAGTTTATCTAAATGTGTTGATTTGTAAATTATAAGATTGTTGTCATCATTTATGTCTTGTTTGTCCTATTATTCGTATTCAAAGAGCACTGTTGCTTCCTATTTACAAGAAGTCTATGAAGAATCTGGTGCGGGTTTCCTCCCATCGAACAACTGAATTGAATACTTTGCACGGGACAAATTGGAAAGCATTATTACAGCTTAGTATATTAGTGTTATTTAAGTATTTTTGATAGATATATATATATAGTTCATATTTGTAGTTAAGATTATTATTTTAATTACTCAACTTAGTTAGTTTTGTTTATTCCTCTTCTTTCACATAAAATATATAAAAATAAAAAAAACAAATAGTTTTGTTGTCATAGGACAACTTACAAATGATTTTTACAGGTTTTCATTTAAAATCTGTAATCTGTAAATATTGTACATTTGTAGTTGGATTTAATTCTGTTGATAATTGAATATTTAATTTCATATAATTATCACTGTATAGTATAGACAATAGACTGTATATATTTATTTCAGATTTGTTTATTAGTTTTCTTTAATTGTTGTTTTCATTTAGATTAGTTCCTTTAGTTAGTTTCTTTCGTATTCCTAGGACTTAGATCAACCAACGGAGCCGCTAAACTCGTCAGGGTGGATCATCCCAAACGGCTTGGGTTATTTAGACAGCCCCAGACCAGATCCACTCTCCCAGTTGGCGAGCGTTCATTTTCACCCGTCAACAAATGGCGCTAGAAGGAGGGCCTGAAATTTATTAATGGCACGAGGTGGTCGTAAGACTCCTCCACCACCCAACCGCTCACCTATAGTGACAAGAAGTCATTCAAACGAAAACATCCCCTCTCAAACAACAACCACATCAAACGATGATCTACGGATCACAGTTGAGACAACAACCCCAAATCCTATAGGTGGTGACGTACAAGAGATCGTCCGACAATCTCTTTTAAGAACACATAGTGCCTTCGCCCGTTTAAGGCAACCAAATCGACCTTTGGACCAACCTTTAGACTTCTCTGATATCAGAGAACAACTTGGAGGCACTAACCTCACTTTGAACCCTATAGATCCAATCCTCACTCCTACTGCAGGAGGAACTGGAATACCACCCTCACCACCTCCATCATCTCCTTCTTCTTCTGGAGAAGACTCTTCTGACGAAGGCAGTTCCCTTTCTCAGCCTTCCACACTGCCTACACCAATGGCCAACCAAAATAATCTTGCTAGACCTTGGCTCAACCAGGATGCAGTAGCCGTACCTGGGGCTCAACACCCCTTACCCAAACATCCGGAGAAGTGGCTTCCCAAGTTTGACCCTGACTCAAAACAAATCGCCGAAGATCACATTAAAATTTTTATGTTAGCCATAAGACTCCGTAATTTTGAGCACGAAGACATAGTCTGTAGGTTGTTCCCCTACACTTTCGAGGGCAATGCCTCTACTTGGTACTTTTCCCAGCAACCCCATACCATCGTGTCATGGGAGAATTTTGAATCCTACTTTCTAGAAAAGTTCGGAGACGATAAGTCTCCGGAAGTCCTAGTCATGGAGCTTTCTAGCTTAAGAATGAACCCAAAAGAGAAAATTAAAGACTTTAATCAAAGATTCTTAACACTAAAGAACCGAATCCCTACGGATTCCATGCCTGCCGAGAATCTTATTATAGCATACTATACTAAAGCCTTGCATCAAAGTATAGCCATCTGGGTAAAACGATCAAAGAAATCCACGTTGTTAGAGGCCTTCGAGGAGGCCAGCCAGATTGAAAAAGACATCCTTAGTTTAAAAGACACTACTAGCAACAAAACTAAAACTAGTTCTTCTTCCAAAAAGAAGATCGAAATCCTCCCTAGACCTGCTCAAAATAAAACACAACCTAAAAGCTCGGATTTAGAAAACTTAACTAAAGTCGTTCAAAAACTATCAAATCAAGTTATAGATTTGAAAAGGATGGTCGAAGAAGCCTCTTCGATCAAAGGGACTTACAAACCCCCATTCATGAAGCATTTTACTACCAACAGACCTAACCCAAATACTGAGGGCTTAAATCTAGAAAGTCTCCAATTTTCCCTTCAAACAATTTTAGAAGCCCAAGATAACTTGATGCCTCCTGAGATTCCTGAGGAGGTAGTTGAACAAGAGACATTTCAAGAGGAAGAACCTTCTTCGAACATTTTTGGACACTTCTCGGATAACATTTTTCAAGCTAACTTCGAGACAGTACATCCCTACAATACTAGGAGTAAGACATAAAACAAACCTTCTTCCGAAAACACTACGACTTTGCCCCCAAAGAAATCTAAACCAGCTGAGACTAAACAGAGTCATGTGTACCCCAACTTATATTATGATTTAGTTGAAGATCTAAAAAAGTAAAGGGATAACATTTCTGTTTATGAGTTATTAAAATTTCCGTTTCTGCTACAAAAAATGTTAGAAAATATTGCAGAGAATGGCAAAAATGGTAATTCAAGCAGTTACAAGGTCGCTCAGAACAAAGTTTCTCAGAAGACTTCGGCTAAGAATAATCCTGATCCTCACGATAAAGGAATCCTTCCTGTAAATAATGTAACAAATGTAGATAAATTAGCTTTAGAAATTGCGAGTAAAAAGCCACAAGCTTCCACACTTAGTACTCGCAGAAATGTACCTCCATTTTTGTTAACTTTCAAAATCTTTAATAGAAACATGCACAATTGTATGATAGACTCAGGTGCATCCTCCAATGTGATGCCATGGTCTGTGTGTCAGAATATTAATGCTGAGGTTGAACCATCCACTCTAAAAATCATCCAACTTGATCAAACTAGTGTTAAGGTTATAGATGAATTAAGGAATGTGCTTATAATATTATCGTCTAACCCCAAAATTCATCAAGTCATTGATATTATTGTTGTGTATATTCCGTAAGTGTATGGTATGTTTTTAAGCAGGGATTGGTCGGAACAACTACACAGCTATGTCGCAACAGATTGGTCTCACCTGTGGCTGCCAGAGAACGACAAGCCCAACAAGATCAAGGTAAATCGTGAACGCTACGTAAAGTTCATGGTCACAGATTTGAACGATCCCAATGAGCCATTTACACCTTCTGCCGATTCACTCGAGATACAAGCGATGGATACCTTTTTCGGCAATTTCATGGTCGAGGCTTTAGCTATCACCAACCCAGAACAATAGTCCGAGATTGTAGCATATGTACATCCAGCATCCTCTACACAATGGTATCATGCACCCGATAAAAATCAAATTTGGTCTCTGTACTTTGACGGGTCAAATTCCAAATAAGGAGCAGGTGCAGGTTGCATTATTATTGATCCCTCAGGTAACAAAACTTTGATTGCATGTAGGCTAGAATTTGAATCTACTAATAACACAACAGAATATGAGGCTTTATTGCAAGGTCTCAGAAAATATTTAGACATGAACATTCAAAACTTGAATGTCTTTGGCGATTATGAAATCGTGGTTAGACAGGTAAGAGATTCTATCCACTATCTGTCTCCGCATCTTAAAAGCTACCAATCCGAGGTATGGAATTTAATGAATAAGTTTTCTGCTTTCAATATAAATTCTATTCCTATATTGAATAATTCTAAAGCTGATATATTAACTAACGTAGCTTCCAAACTCTTTCTTGCAGAAGGCTTGTCCCCATATGCATTCTCCGTCGAACTGTTGTTCAGGCCATCCGTTCCCAACAACATCACGAATTGGAGAGTCTTCGACGAAGATCAACAGATTATTAGCTTCCTGCATATGGAAGAAACTTTTCAAGGCGCGGTGATCGACGAATGCACTCATGGCGACAATTTGCGCGATTTCACAGTAATACTAGATCCGAGAACTCCTTAATCTTCATCGGACATGGTAAATTCGATCCCTAAATATGTAGTTAGATTAGAGAAATTTTACGATCTTCAAGATAAATTCAAAAAATCAGTCAACTGCAAAACCAATAGTTCCTCATTATCATATGAAAAAGTAAACTTAGGAACTGATGACAATCCACAGTGCATTAATTTAGGGGTGGGGTGTTCTCAACAAGAAAAAGTTGCATTTGTTAAATTGTTTAAATAATTTAAATATGTTTTTGCATGGACGTACGATGACCTTAAAACTTTCAACCCAAACATCATACAACACGTCATTCCTATGAAACCCCAAACCTTTCCCTTTCAACAGAAATTAATAAAAATGCACCCTGAGATCGAACCGACCGTCAAAAAAGAATTAAATAAACTCCTGAATGCTAAGATAATTTTCCCAGTTAGGCACACTCAATGGTTTTCTAACCTTGTCCCTGTCCGGAAGAAAAGTGGGGAAATCCAACTTTGTGTAGATTTTCGAAACCTTAATAGAGCGTCTGATAAAGACAACTATCCTGTCCCACCCATGGAACAGATCCTTCAACAGGTATCTGGTTCTAAGAGGCTATCCTTATTGGATGGTTTTTCAGGGTACAACCAAGTCCTGATGTCTCCTCCAGACCAACTTAAAACTACCTTCCGCACTCCATGCGGCACTTACGCTTACAGGAAAATGCCCTTTGGATTGATTAATGTCGGTGCCACTTTCCAGAGAGCGATGGACATCGCTTTCCGAGGCTTAATCAATCAATCCATTGTAGTTTACTTAGATGATGTTACTATATTCTCTAAAAACAAAACCGATCATCTAGCTCATTTAAGAGTTGTTCTATAGAGGTGTCATAAATACGACATTTCCTTAAATCCTAAAAAATCTATTTTCGCAGTAGAACAAGGTAAACTCTTAGGATTCATTGTGTCAAGCAAAGGGATGATTATCAACCCTGAAAGGACACAAGTCATCTTGAAACTCTCTCCTCCCTCATCCAAAAAATCTATGCAGTCTTTCTTAGGCCAAATAAACTTCGTCAGGAGATTCGTCCCGAGTTTCTCCGAAATGGTTAGAACTTTACAGAATTTAATTAAGAAAGACGCACAATATCATTGGGGACCCTTAGAAAATCAAGCTTTCAATTCGATAAAAAAGGCAATAATAGACGCTCCTTCTCTCATGAGCCCCGACTTTTCGCAAGACTTCACGCTCTACACTTTTTCTTCTGACTGTTCCTACACTGTCGTGCTAACTCAAAAGAACCCTGAAAACAATGAAGTACCCATTCCCTTTATGAGCTCTACTTTCAAAGGCACAAAACTTAATTACCCAGTGGTATATCAGCAAGCCTACGCTATTTTCAAAGAAGTCAAGCACTTCCGATCTTATCTTCTGAAATCCAGGACCAAAGTTATCATCCCTTACCCAGCCGTCAGGAATCTGTTAGTGCATAAAGAATTAGGCGAAAAGAGGGTGAACTGGGTTACCTCCCTACAGGAGTATGACATAGAAATTACCCCAGCTCAGATAGTGAGAGGCCAAGGGTTATGCAAGTTAGTTGGTGACTCAGCAACAGGACAACAAAAATAAAACGATATGTCAAACCCAGGACAGCGCAATCAAAATGCAATCTGTTGTGCACAAAACTCTGTCAGTCCATGGTATGACGATATTAAATTCTGTTTTGAACATGGGTTATCCCCCCATCACCTGGATCCCACTAAAAGAAGAGCGTTAAGATTAAAATCTACCTCTTTTCAGTTGATTAATGGCATTATGTTTCGTCAAAATTTTGATGGAGTACTAATGCGCTGTCTTGACAAAGATGAAGCAGAAAAAATCTTACTAGAGTTGAATGCAAGAGAAGCTGGTGGGCATTTTGGTGGTGACACCACTGCCCATAAAGTTTTGAGAGCCAGTTATTACTGGCCCACACTTTTCAGAGATGCCCATGCCTTGTTCCGCAAGTGTATTATTTGTCAAAAAGCGTCAGGGCGAATACAAAAGCCATCCTTTCCTTTGCAGCCCGTTTCAGTAGACTCTCCTTTTCAGCAATGGGGCCTTGATATTATAGGTCCAATCAATCCGCCATCCTCACAGCAACATAAGTTTATCATAACATCCACAGATTACTTCACCAGGTGGTCTGAAGCTGTCGCCTTAAGAACTGTGAATACTAGTCAGGTAATTGCCTTCTTAAATTCGAATATTATTACTCGTTTTGGTATCCTTGACTGTCTAGTATTCGATAACACTTCTTACTTTTCGTCTTTTGAGATGAGCGAGTTCTCTCTAGAAAAAGGAATTCAATTGAAGTATTCTGCCAACTATTACCCTCAGGGCAATGGATTAGCAAAATCAATAAATAAGAATCTGATTAAAATCATCAAGAGAACGGTATTTGAGAACCACAAAAACTGGCATAATGCGCTGTTAAACGCAATTTGGGCTGATAGGGTAAGACCAAAAACTGTTGTAGGTAACTCTCCCTTTTTTCTCGTCTATGGCAGAGAAGCAATTCTGCCACCACACATTCTTCTTCCCTCACTACAACTATCACAGAAAATACAAGAAGAAGAATGTCCCCCTTTGGAAAACCGAATTAATGCTTTAATGAAACTAGAAGAGGTAAGAGCTCAAGCTAAACGTAAGTTAGATTAGCATCAACTAGTGGTCAAAAGTTGGTTTGATGCCAACTCTGCCTCTGATAGGAACTTCGAAGTAGGTGACCTTGTCTTGAAATGGGAAAAAATGCATGAGGGGAAGGGAGAGCACACGAAATTTCAGAACTTATGGCTTGGACCATTTTTAATTGCTGAGAAATTGGGTCCCAGCTCTTTCCGGTTACAGAATCTAGAGGGACAGCCTGACACCTATCCGGTGAATGGCCAAACTCTGAAAAGATATTTCGCTTGATGACAAACTTATGTATACTGTGTACGTATTTTTCTTTTGTTTTCTTTTCTTTGACTGGTTTGGTTTTGATTTTTTCCTTGTACTTATCAGTTTGTATTTTTGGAAATACACATACCTGCAGGATGAACTATTTAGACAAAGAAAACAGAAAATTCTTTCACTGAAATGACTGTTGAAAAATTGTCTAAACATCAATAATATACTTATGAAATTTACATCTGTGTTGAACAAAGACTGTTGTTTGAAAGAAGTTAACTGATTTCGATCTATGAGTAAAGCCTGTCACGATCATCCATTATCTTCTTACGCTATCCCTGTTCCTTAAGGGAATAACTCAAAAGATGTCTCTCTGCCTTAGAAGGTTGTTTCTATAAATAAACCACCTCTGGATCTTAATGAAGGACAGTTCTAAAACATTCTGTTGAGGTCTATAAAAATATGTTTAAAATATCATGATTTTCAGCGTCACCCCACTCAATTATACAGCTTTAAAAACAAAATAAATCATTAAAAGAGTTGTGGGAAGTGCTTGTAAACCTGTCGGGATGCTGAACAGGTCTGTTGGCAACGGATAAATGCATGCATGATGCCAAGACAACTTCGTCGGGGTACTGAGCAGGCCCGCTGGCAGCGAAGCAATGTCGGGTATATGAAAATTTGCAAATATGAAACCTCTTAACCTTAAAATGTCCTTTATTCTGATCTGGAACTTCTTGGCAGGAAACGGATATCAGAGTGGGTTAAATGGAAACCCTATCGAGGCTATGGATGCATGCTGGTAGCAGTGGATCTGTCAACAATATTGGGGATTTTATCTTTAATATCGTGTCTCGCTTGTCATAAGATTGTTATCAGTTTTCATCCTTTAAACACTGCTGGAATATTTGATTACTGATGATGTTTAAACAATTTTCTGGTTGTTGTTTTTGAGTTAGAATTTTTTTCATTATCGTAATCTGAATTAATTCTTTTGGCAGAGATAACT
>SNQJ01S0113771.1:12199-28339 GCA_010110895.2 Picea sitchensis
GCTCACTGTGTGCTCCCGTCTATGGCACCTGTGGTGCGCATAGAGCCAAATGGTAGTCAAACACTCCTGTTGTTCGACAATGTTCGTAAGGATTTGGAAAATAGTGGTTGGCTCGTGTTTATTCAAATATTTGAGGGTTTTAACCTTTCGGTTGCCCAAGATTTCGCCCTCACCTTCGACGAATGCAGGGCTAAGGTCAGAGACATACAACTTGAGCTAAATGAGGAATTCCTAAGCTTAGCTATAGGACTACCAGCTACAGGGCAAAGGTGGTTTAAAAATTCCAAAGTGGATAAGGTTGTGGTTACTGAAACTCTGGTTGGACCAGTCATGCTGCTTCATATTCTTCTACCCCCTGTCAAATCCTCGGATTGCCCCAACCTTGACCTACCCGATACCATGGACGACCCATGTACTAAAGACAATACTAAGGCCATCAAAAGGCCTGTGAGGAAGAAAGGAAAAGGTGATACTACTGTCAACAGTAAGGGAAAGAAGAACGCATGATGGATATCCATATGTGCTAGGAACAAACCCAAAGAAAACATTGACTAGAAGCAATTAGTGTTGAGTGAGGACTCGGACTCCGAAATTGAACATTTATTGACTGAGGAATACCCCTATTCGCATGGCATGTGCTCTATGGAACCCTATGACTATGTTTCCAACTTACCTCTGTGCCTCAAGAACGATCCTAAATTCCTGGGAATTAAGCTTCACAGCGACACCCCTGGTAACTTGAAAGAACCCTCTCCTATAATGCCAAGGTCCAATCAACCACCTTGTACTCAATGTAATGATTGGCTTGAACGTTATTACACTGACGTTCCCCTGTTGCAATCTAAGATTAAATATTTAGAGGAATGAGTTACAGTGCTTTCAAAGGAGAACGACAAGCTACAAGCCAACGAGAAGAAACAAAAAACCACCGGTTGAATTGTCTTCAGAAATGTCGAAGCAGCAACGTATTTTGTCAATTCAAAGTTATCATGATTGAATCATTCTCTTACTGCCCAGGTATGTGTTTCAACATCGATTTTGTTTCATGAGTTGGTTTGAATTAATATAACCGATGGGTTTTCTTTCAATTAGTTCTGTTCGTTTTAATAGATTCAAGATGACTCTGTTATTTTCATTTTACCAAAAAAAAAATCGTTATGAATAATGTACAGAAGATTTGTTTGTTAAACTCAGACACAACTATGATTTGGTTTATGCGATTTTATTGTTCTCAGATTAGTATAAATGATTGATTTGTTTTCAATTCTATTTTGTTTGCTTTTGAAACAATTATGTACGTTTGAATTAGGGTAGTCGATTGGGTTTGCTTCCGTTTAGTTCTGTTCGATTAGATTCAAGAAACGATTATGTTTAGTTTTGAATAAATATTTTTGTTTGGGTTATGATTGCATTCGACCTGTATAAAAGATTTGTTTTCTAAACTCGGACACAACTATATTTTGATTGATGCAATTTTGCATAACGATTGTGTCGGCCCCAAATTGGTTCGGTTCATTTCTGTTTGGTTTGATTTGCAAACAATGTTGCATGTCTTGAATTAGCATAATTATTTGTATGAGTTGGATTGGTATCAAAGATAGATTTGATACGGCTCTGTTAGTTCGGATTTAAAAAAAACCGATTATGTTCAGTATTGGATTGACATATTATGTCTATATTGAATTCTTACCAAAGATTTGCTTGATATTCGTTTTGGGTCTGTTTCGATTGAAATAGATTCAAACATGATTTTGTTTGCTCTCAGTTAGCATAGAATTTTTGGTTTAAAGGATTCTCTTTGTTTTAAAATAGAAATTAAAGATTTGTTTAATAGTTAGAATATATTTCTTTTAGTTTTGGATTGATTTAAAACGGTCCTGTTTTCAAATTAGACCAACTACAGAATCTCAAGATTCTGTAGCTAGTCTTGAAATTTAGATTTTTGTTAATTTTACAAATAAAACATTATCTAAACTTGTCTATTTTTGTCCATCTTCAGGTACCTACGGATTTCAATGGAAAATTGGACACGTTGTGGCAGTTTAGGAGATACTTTTGTGATGTAGTTTTGTTTTAGGTTGTTAGCTTAAGTCAGAAATAGAGACTTGGGAGATTATCCCCAGATTTTTTGTAAACTGTTTTTGATAATTCCCACATGGATGTTTTACCCTGTGGCCTTTATAAACTGATTTATTTTTGTAATGAACCCATCATCACGGTTGGGAGAACAAACTATGGATTTATGATGATACAAGCTGAGATGAAAGTGGATGTCTTGTAACAACTTTAGCTTTCAGTATATCAAACTTTTGTTTCAAGTTTTCTTCATATCGGTTTTCAATCAATTACAGAATACTTTCACTATCGTAATTTGTTGCAGGTTGATGTGACTTGGTTTATGTGTTATCCATATCTGATCTCTCTTATTTTAAAAGTACAACAATTACCCCATTTCAATTTAATGAATTAAAGGTTTATCTTCTTCGTTAAATGAATCATTTTGTACAAATCTTTGCATACAGATTTATCTAAATGTGTTGATTTGTAAATTATAAGATTGTTGTCATCTTTTATGTCTTGTTTTTCCTATTATTCGTATTGAAAGAGAACTGATGCTTCCTGTTTACAAGAAGTCTGTGAAGAATATGGTGCGGGTTTCCTCCCATCGAACAGCTGAATTGAATACTTTGCACGAGACAAATTGGAAAGCGTTATTACAGGTTAGTATATTAGTGTTATTTAAGTATTTTTGATAGATATATATATAGTTCAGATTTGTAGTTAGGATTATTATTTTAATTACTCAGCTTAGTTAGTTTTGTTTATTTCTCTTCCTTCACATAAAAGATATAAAAATAAAAATAAACAAATAGTTTTGTTGTCATAGGACAACTTACAAATGATTTTTGCAGGTTTTCATTTAAAATCTGTAATCTGTAAATATTGTACATTTGTAGTTGGATTTAATTCTGTTGATAATTGAACATTTAATTTCATAGAATTATCACTGTATAGTATAGACAATAGACTGTATATATTTATTTCAGATTTGTTTATTATTTTTCTTTAATTGTTGTTTTCATTTAGATTAGTTCCTTTAGTTAGTTTCTTTCATTTTGCTAGGACTTAGATCGACCAACGAAGCCGCTAAACCCGTCAGGGTGGATCATCCCAAATGGATTGGGTTATTTAGACAACCCCGGACCGGATCCACTCTTCCAGTTGGCGAGCGTTCATTTTCGCCCGTCAACAAGTAATAATCTATAAATGTCAAAAAATATGATGATCCTCCAAAATAAATTGTAGGGGATGGTCCCCAAACATATGAATGAATGTAATCAAGTATATATTTTCTTATGTGTCTTCCTATTTTAAATTTTTTTATACACTATTTTCCAAAAACACATTACTTGCAGAAATTCAAATTCATAAATTTTAAACTTGGAAGTGACTTACAATCAACTAGTACCTTAAGCCATGTCTCGCTAATATGACCCAAATGTTGATTCCATAAACGAGTATAATCACTTGCACCTTCAGATGCTACCACTGCTTGATTTATTTCAGTCCTTCCTTCAAGATGATAAAGGTTCCTGATCCTCTTTGCCTTCATGACTACTAAGATGCCTTTGGACACCTTCAGTACTCCACCTTGAATTGTACACTTATAACCAACATATTCTATAACTTCCAAAGATATTAAGTTCTTTGTAAGTTCGGGTACATACCTCACATTGTTTAACGTTCTTATAGTACCATCAAACATTTTAATCTCGATGCTACGAACCCAAACAATTTTACATGAAAAATAATTCCCTATAAAAAAAACACCATCATCAATAGATTGGTAAGTTGAGAACCAATTTTTATGAAGATACCTGTGACTGGATGCACCAGAATCTAACAACCAATACTAATGTTATTGTGAAACATCACAAGTAGATAATACCTCATCAACCATACATGAACTTGATCATGAAATTGTTTCAACTGAATTATCTTCCTTTGCTTCCTTTGTGGAGTTATCTTTGGATGCTTTGTGTCTTTTCCAAAAATCCTTCTTGAGATGCCCAGATTTTCCACAGAACCAACATTTTTTCTTACCCTTCTTTCCCATTGACATAGATCTTGATGTATCTCTCTAATATTTCCCCCTTTCTGTAGATCAACCTCTGACCACCATTTCTTATGTTGTTGAGGTTTCTTTACTAGATCTTCTCCTCATTTCCTCAATCAATAGAGCTCCCACAACAATATCATAATCAATGGTGTATATTTTTCTAAAAAACATAGATGTGACCATATGATCCCAATATTCAAGTAATGAACATAGTAGTGTGACTGCTTTGTTCTCATCTTGATATTTTACATCCATACTAATTAATTGACCAATCAAGGTATTGAAAATATTTAAATGTTTCAAAAAATTTGTACATTCTTTCATCCGTAAGGTATACAATTTCCTCTTCAAGAAGATTTTGTTCGTCAACGACTTTGTCATATAAATATTTTTCAGTCTATTCCATAAGCCTCTTGTTGTATCCTCTCTAACAATGTTAAACAAAACTTTATCTACCAGACATAGATGGATGGTACTAAGAGATCTTGCATCCAGATCTTCCTAGTCCTCATATGTTATGCTTGTTGGTTTCCTTGTCTTGCCTTCCAATGCCTTTCACAAACCTTGTTGCACAAGAAGATCCTGCATCTTGAGCTTCCACAAATCAACATCATTATTTACGTTGAATTTTTCCACCTCAAACTTTGAACTCTAAAATTTTTCCACTAGCACAAAACTGCCCAAAACCACAGCTTATAATAAAATCAACTTCTGAAAATGGAGAAATAATATGATATTCAAGGTTAAACACCAAAATATAAATTTTAATTTAAAGGTTTTAAAAACAAACCACAAATATATATGTCTTTAAACCTTTTTATCAAAAAAAAAAATAGGTGGAAACCTCTTAAAACTTTTATAAGAGAATCCTCCACTCATTTATTAGAGGTGATTCTACATGAAGTATATTCCTTTAAACCTTTTATTCCAAAAAATAAACGTCCACCTCTTTAAAAAAAATAGTTTCTTAACCATGGTGAATCTCCCATTTAATTTACCAAAGGCGATTTTCATACCTCATGTAGATAAGGATAAAAAACATTTGATTTCGTACCTTCACACCCTATGAATTATACTTCGTTCTTTCTTCATGAAACACTATGATCCACCATGACTTTCCACAATGGTGAAGAAATTTTTTTCCATCGTTATTGCTCCTCCCGCAAGGTGTAGGGACCAATGTTCTTGGGAATTTAAATGGACCGTAAGTTTACAAATGTATTATCGCTCCCATTAATAGGGTTGGACCATGATATGCAAGAAAATATTTCCCCTCTCTGCAACATATTCGTCCTTTTCTTTATGGTATGTTCAACTTTGATCCTGCGATCGACCTTTTGAATCCTTTGTGTGTGATCGACAATCCTCTTTCTCTTTCACTCTCACATCCTTAAACTCTGAGATTTGGTACCACTTTTTGTGCAAATGAAGCATAAACATAGTAATATTCAATAGAAATTAAGAAAGACATCACAATGAATACATAAGGAAAGCAATCCCATAGTGAATACCGTATTTACGTGGACAAACCCTTTTAAGGGAAAAAATCACGGGGAAATGATAATCAATATTCTTATTATTCAAGGGAGAATTACAGTAGGTGAATACAGGCTTACAATCTCACACTCTCATACCACCCACTGCACTACATTACATTGCATTGCATTGCATCTATACGAGTATGCACAAATATATAGTATCTATCAATTAGTTAGACAAACTGATTAAAACCCGATCCACCAGTTACACAAACTGATCACTTAGTGTGCATTCATGCACATTCTATTTTTAGTTGATACAGTGTAGATGCATACACATGGGAAATTAGTTGGCATGTTTCAACATGAAAGGATGTTTCTCTTATTTTTGGAAAGGTAGATTCAAATTTGGTTATCTTCAGAAAATATTCTTGATGAGGGATCAAAACTTAGTTGTCGGCACTTGATGAAGCGCCTCGTCCAATTCATGAACCATGGGCTACCATCGAATATCTTGTGTCTAACCACGATGGTGTTGGAGATAATAATTACAAGTCAGTGAGATTTACGTCTCTGTAGATTTGTCAGTCACTCAGTTTTCCAGTTTGCAACTACAGTTCATTAGTCTACACTTCCAGTTACGCAAACTTAGTTTTGTCAATCGGTAAGAAGGAGTCTTATTAATCTTTCTCTTTCTCGAGTCCAGTTACGTAGATAAGAGTCAGTCAAATTTATTTGTGTCTTAAACGTTAAGTCGGTTAGCCTCTATAAAAAGTCTCAGTATTTATTACTATATATGTTTGTGTCTGTAGTCAGTCAAAATATGCAGAAAAAAGAGAACAGAGTCGAGAGTTAGCAAGAAGAAACAACTATAAGAAGTCAATAAGTTTGAGAGCTCAAGCTTTGGTTTTGTAAAGGTTTTGTAGAAGTTGTTCAAAAGTTGTTGGAGCTAAATCTCGACACAATATTGTATTATGTATTAGTGTGCATCGCCGAAATTATTAATATATCTCAAGTATTGTTTTGTTAGCATATTCATGTGTATTTATGAATGTTTGTGAGTTTATGTGCTAAGTATAGAACAATATTGTTTATGTGTCAAGAGATTGTTTCATTAAGTGTTTTATCATAACATGTAGTATATTGAGCATTTTCGTCACTGCACAGTAACTCATGAGAAATTTGTCATGAAGTTTTGTGGCGTGCAATATTTGTTATTTTGTTACACTGAGTTTGTTTTTGCGTTGAATATCTGAGATCTGGTATCAGAGAAATTTCTATCAGAGTAGGGTTTATCATAACAAGTTTCAAAGAGCAGTAGTTTTGTCATAAGGTGAAAATATGGCTTCTACTTCAAATATGAAACCTCCCACCTTCACAGGAAAGAATTATGAGTCATGGTCCTTGACCATAAAGGAATTATTTATGGGTCAATATGTATGGGATATAGTCGAGAATGGTTATGTGGAACCATCAGATCAGGCAACTTACAATTCTCTCACATAAGCTGAGAAGGATTCTTTGAAAGATCAAAGGAATAAAGATGGAAAAACGATGTTTTACATACATCAAGCCATGAATGAGAGAATACTCCCAATATTTGCATCAGAAAAGCAAGACAAGGAAGCATGGGACATGTTGTAAACTTCTTATCAAGGTATGGACAAAGTCAAGACTTCAAAACTACAAATTCTTAGAAGATATTTTGAAACTCTGTCAATGAAAAATATAGATTTAGTAGATTCCTTTTATACCCATGTCATTGGCCTAATAAATCAGATTAAGTCTCATGGAGGAAACATAGAGGATAGAAAGGTTGTTGAGAAGGTACGTAGGAGTCTTCCTCCTAAATTTGATACCCTTGTTCTGAATCTAGAAGAAAGCAAAGATCTGAGTCAGTTTAGTCTAGATGAACTACAAGCCTCCCTCATTAATCATGAAAATGGATTAAATAGGTCAAATATGTCATTAGATAATACATTTTTCGTGCATTCATCTATAAGTTGTGGAAGAGGAAGGGGGGGAGATAACTCTAGAGGCAAAGGAAGAAGTTTTGCTAGAGGTGTATCTAGTAGCAGTCCTGAAAATACTGGTGGAAGAGGTCAAAATCCAAATAAAAGTGAGCCAAGTAATTATAAATTTGATAAATCAAAGATTTAGTTCCATTACTGTAAAAAGTATGGACATTATCCATATGAGTGTAGGAAGAGATAGTATAACTAGAACAAGCAAGGTCAAGATCAATAAAATAGCACAAATACTCTCTCAAGTCCTATGTTTATGGAGTGAGTTGAATCAATACCAGTATCACTAGTTGAATACAATGTTTCTCAACAAAGTCCACATGACACATGGTATATATATTCAGGATGCAATAATCACATGACATAAAAGTTAGAGTTGTTTTCTAGTTTGGATAAGTCATTCCAAACTAAAGTTACACTTGGAACAGATATCCAAGTCACTCTCTTAGGCAAAGGAAATATTAACATTTTAACTAAACAAAGAGAGAAAAAAGTTATGCCTGATGTATATTATGTTTCTGGTCTAAAGAATAATTTGATGAGCATAAGACAGTTGTTACATAAAGGATACAAAATCAACTTATTGAAAGAATCCACATGACAAGCAACATAATGTTTCCATTGACATTAAATCCAACCAAGAATAAAAATACAACGCAAGATGTTGGTAAAGAAAAAGATGCACAGTTAGACATTGCATTTACAACAGAAACTGTGTGCAGTTTCAATGAAGAAAATAGTGTGGGTAGTATCAAGAAAGGAGAAAGTGGTGCATATATGCATGAAACATTCTAATATAAAGTACATGATGATTCATGGTTATGGCATTTCATATTTGGACATTTGAACTTTGGAGGTGTGGAGTTGCTACACATAAAGGATATGGTAAAAGGTTTTCCATTGATTGAAAAACCAGAAAGAATATGCGAAGGCTATATTTTTGGAAAGCAACATAGAGAATCATTTCCAGTTGGTGGCAACTCATACAGAGCTCCACTGGAAATTGTACATTTTGACATTTTTGGACCAATGCAAACTCCATCTATAGGAGGCAGTGCATATTTTCTGAAATTTATTGATGATTTTTCAAGAAAGACATGGATTTATTTTCTAAAGCACAAATCTAACGCATTGGGTTGTTTTCAATAGTTCAAATCACTTGTGGATAAGCAGAGTGGTTATGACATCAAGGTTCTAAGAACTGACAGAGGAGGAGAATATGTGTCAAGAGAATTTCAGAACTTTTGTAAATTTCATGGCATCTACAAGCAATTTACTGCACGATATACACCACAACAGAATGGTGTCACAGAAAGAAAGAACAAAACCATCATGGAAATGGCGCACAATATGTTGGCAGCCAAATTTTTTTCAAATTAGTATTGGGTTGAGGCGGTAGCAACTACAGTATACCTCTTGATCAGATGTTTGACATAGAGTGTGAAGAATAAAGTTCCTCAAGAAGCCTGGACAGGTATGAAGCACAATGTGGCACACTTAATTTTTTTTGGTTGTGTCGCATATGCACATGTTCCAGACAAGCTAAGAAATAAAATGGACAAAAAAAGATAGAAATGTATATTTGTTTGGTATTCTGAAGAAACAAAAGGTTACAAGTTTTATGACCCTATCACAAGAAAAGTCATGATGAGTCACGATGTTCAATTCGTGGAGAATGAAGCATGGGATGGAAGCATAAAAAATACAGTTAGAATTATTGACACTATTGAGCATGATGATACAAAAGAATAAGTGGTTCAAACACCATGTACAATTCATTGTGCAGTTCATTCTACTACTGGAACTGCGATACAAATCCCAACACAATCTACTCCAGTGATATTTGCAGGTGTGCAGTCCACACCTAGAAAGACAAGAATTCTATGCACCAAGAAAGAAAAGAAGTCTGAGGACATCTATAATGTTGACACAACAAATTCATTTTCATTTTTTTCTTTGTTTTCACAAGTAGATGATCCATTAACTTTTGAAGAAGTTGTTAAAGATTATGTATGGACTCAAGCCATGGATGAAGAAATTAAAAGCATAGAGAACAGTCAAGAATGGAAATTGGTAGATGTACCTGAAGACAAGGATGTGCTAAGTATCAAATGGATTTATAAAACAAAGCAAGATGTAGAAGGAAATGTGCAGAAGCACAAAGAAAAATTACTTGCAACAGGTTTTACACAACAACCTGGAATTGATTTCAAAGAAACATTTGCACTAGTTGCGCACATGGACACAGTCAAAACTGTGTTAGCCATTGTCGCGCAGAACAGATGGAAGCTTATCAAATGCATGTAAAGTCAACATTTTTGAATGGAAATTTAGAAGAGGTGTATGTGGAACAACCACAAGGCTATGAGATTCTAGGACAAGAAGACAAAGTACACATATTGAAGAAATAATTTTATGGATTAAAGGAAGCTCCTAGAGCTTTGTACAATTGCATAGACTCTAATCTCATTCAGAATGGATTTCAAAGAAGTGAATCTGAGCCAATACTATACATCAAATCAAATCATCAAGGTAATATGTTAATTGTTTTCTTATATGTAGATGATTTGATTTTTATAGGTGACTTTGGCATAGAAGAATTTAAGTCAGTCACGAAGGATGAGTTTGAAATGACTGATTTAGGGCTTATGATATATTTTCCAAGTATTAAAGTTCACGAGTCCAAAGTTGGTATATTTATTTCACAATCTAGATATGCCCATAAAAATTTGAAAAAAGATGAATATGATAAATTCAAAAGCAGTCCGTCATAACATGATTGAAGTTAAGCAAAGAAGATGACAGATGGATCCCACACCGTTTAGAAGATTGGTAGGAAGTCTTATGTATCTAACATCAACAAGACCTAAAGAATCACATTGGATGGAAGGGAAAAAAAAAATTGAGATATGTAAATGGAATAAAATATTTTGGCATTTTGTATTCTACTTCAGAAGATTTCAGACTTATTAGATACAATGACATCATATATGACAGGAAAAGTACCTCTGGGTACACATTTCCTTTTGGACCACGAATAGTATCATGGGCATCAAGAAAACAGCCCATAGTAACCTTTTCTTCAGCAGAAACTGAGTACATCAACTTGACAAGTTGTTTGGATGAGAAGAATGTTAAAATATTTGTTGCAGGAACAAGAGGAACCAACTACAATATTTCATGACAACAATTCAACCATCATGTTTTCAAATAATCATGTATTTCACAAGAAAACCAAGCATATTAATACAAGGTATCATTTTATCATAGAATTAGTAAATAACAAAAAAAATTGTTTAGAAAGAACAAATTGTAGAAGAGAGAAAACATAGTCGAGAGTTAGCAAGCAACAACATCTATAATGAGTCAATAAGTATAAAAGCTCAAGCTCTGGTTTTGTAAAGGTTTTTCAGAAGTTGTTGGAGCCTAAGCTAGACACAGTATCACAGTATTGTATTCTCGACACAGTATCACAGTATTATATTCTG
The DNA here is from genome assembly GCA_010110895.2 of Picea sitchensis. NCBI lineage: Eukaryota > Viridiplantae > Streptophyta > Pinopsida > Pinales > Pinaceae > Picea > Picea sitchensis. The sequence continues at coordinate 23,310 of SNQJ01S0113771.1, forward strand.
TATTAGCCCACAACGCCGAAATCCTTAATATATATCAAGTATCTTTATGTGTCAAAAAATCGTTTCATTAAGTGTTTTATCATAGCCAACAGTATATTGAGCAATTTGGTCACTGTTCAGTAAGTCCTGAGAATTCTGTCACCAAGTTTTGTGGCGAGCAATATATTTGATCACGTCCTGAGAATTCTGCGTTGAGTTTGTCTGCGTGCTAAAGATCCGAGACATGGATGCGAAGACTACCAGAACATACCGCTGTCTCCAACCACGATGGATGGGAGGACTACCAGAACATACCGCGACCTATTAGATTTCACCCAGGACTATAGGATATTTTTCGAATGCCAAAAGCCCACGAATTTACAAATTAACAGTTTTGAACAGAGTCTTGAGAGAGGCTATGCTATTTATTGGATCCATTGGATCCACATTAATCTCTCGATTCGCCGACTCGTTTTCCAGACCCTGCTTAGCTCTGCCCTTACCAACTTCTTCCTTGAAATCAAATATGTTTTCGAAGGCAGCTCTTCTTCTCCGATTTTGGGGAACCCATGGCTTAACAGCTCCGCTAGACTTTATATATATATATAGCTTTGTCCTAACTAGCACAGTCACATAATTGTGGTTGATCAACGCCTAAAGGTTGATAACGCCTAAAGGTTGATAAGATGAAAAGAATCCTTAAAAGAATATATTAAATTTTATTATTGATCAACAAATAAACTGTTGAGCTTCATTTATCTCGTGTTAATATTTTAATTTCTGTCAATCACTTAGGTGGCAATCAGTTAGCTATCNTAAAGGTTGATAAGATGAAAAGAATCCTTAAAAGAATATATTAAATTTTATTATTGATCAACAAATAAACTGTTGAGCTTCATTTATCTCGTGTTAATATTTTAATTTCTGTCAATCACTTAGGTGGCAATCAGTTAGCTATCAAAGTAATTTTTAAATATGATTAGGTAAATGTAAAAAAGTAAACACATAAACGGATGTCTTTATAATAGCTATGAAGTTAATGATTGAAATCATAGCCATTTATTTTGTGTGACTACTAAAAATATTCCAGCCATATTTAATCATGTCCATAGAAAACTTATTAAGCACTAAACCCCTATTAAATCTGCCCATTGTCAATAGGTATACGCCTTTCGGCGTAACAATTGAAGATGTCCATTTTATGTTTTGAGTTTTATATGGATGCATGCAGGCTCACCTCTTGCGTCAATGGTAGGCTAGCATGCATGCAATGAATTGTTCATCCATGAACATTTTTTTTGTTATTCCTGTTATTAATTCATGAGCTTGTGTGTAAAATGAAGTTTTTCTTTTTTTAAATTACAGTAGTTTGAATTTTTGCATTCCATTAGGTCTTCCGGGCCCGGGGTTGAGCAGCGGCCTTGTGACCTCCTCACAATTTTCTAAGAGGGAAAAGTGAACGTTTACAATGTCCCGGCAAATAAGCTGCTATACTGTTCAGATTTTTTTTTAAATGAAAATTTATGTTTCTATGCACTGTAAATTAAACAATAAGATTAGCTCATGCAATCTCATTTACCTCTTATTCTAGAGGAGGTTACATACAGCTGGTAAAAAAGAAAAGGAGTATCTTTGAAGTACTTAGGCTTAGGCTCATGTCTTTTGCCAAAGCATAAAACAAATATTTTTGTTTATCTAGTCAGCGGTGCCCAAYCTTCTCAGACTATAAATGTAAGTAGATGATAAATGCAGGTAAGCTACATGTAACGAAATACTGAATACTAAGAAAACTAATTTGGTTACAAATTGGAAAATTGAGTTATGTTTGCAATGGTTGTTTGCAGCTGCKTTTCCAATCAATCGGAAGTTTTCCATACAGCGGTTTTTTAGAGAAAAGGAATGACAGGGTCTACGGAAGAGCACCTTACRGTTTTTAGAGAAAAGGAATGACAGGCTCTACGAAAGAGCACCTTACGTTCCTTTGCAAAACTAATTGATGATTGTATTGGGTTATCCCATTAATATTATTTTAAGAAAGGATTCTTGTACATTTTTGTAYGGAATCTTCTTAATTTTGTAAACATAATTGAGGAGGATTGCAAAACTAATTGATGATTGTATTGGGTTATCCCATTAATATTCTTGTACATTTTTGTATGGAATCTTCTTAATTTTGTTAACATAATTTAGGAGGAATTCTAGTAGAAAATTCAATATTGAATACAATAAGTTAATCTGAACGGACACACAATTATCTATACACATCAAAAGAAAAATAAGATTTGTTTGCAAATGAAATATGACTTTCTAAGTTCATCAGTCACAGCCACAATTATGTTACCTAGTATATATGCTATCTAAACGACAATTATTTTCAAGATTATGTCTCAATTTAGGTTACACTTTGTTGCAGTTTAATAAATATATTACTCAGGCTCAAAGGGGTTGGATCCAATGGTGGAAAACGAGGAGTTTTTCACRGTTGGGCTTTATTTGGAACYATGGRAACACCTTAAGGTAGTGGCCGGTACAATCCCGTCCAGCACAAATTAACAAACAAAAAAAATGAATATATTACTCAGTAAAAATTAAAAGCATAACATTGAAACTATTCAAGGCATTAGCAGGCATTAACAAATTGAGAAAAAATTGTTCAGTTCATACTATCCAAGCTATATATTTATGATATAAATCATAAAAGTTTCACATCAATGGTTCGAGTGCCATTAAATCATGCTTTATTGTTTTCCACATTAACCAAAGATTTGGCTGGATTGATTAACTGTTAAAAAATGCATGCAGGATTATTACCCGCAATCTGAAGTTGTGGAAAAAAATTATCAATAGAAATTATGCCCCGACTGAATAAAGAATACTTATTAAAATAAGACAAAAATGTAATTTTACAATAAAGAATGTCCAATGAATATGGTGGCCATCTACTCTGTCGGGCCAAGCCAGGAGTGGAATCATAGAATAGAATACGAAACAGATAAACAATCATCTCAACTAATCTAAAGAGAGAGAACGCATGATGCAGCTTAAAGGAGGAAGGTGGCTCCTCCAAGCAAGGCAGCTCCAAATATAGCCATCTTCTCCAAACTGGTGGTAGAGACAACCCCGCTACTGGTGCTCGGTGGCGAGGCGGTGGCTGGGCCTTCAGAGGAGGGGCTAGATGCTGGAGTTCGAGCTGTGGGGGAGGTGGCTGAGGTTGGTGGGGTGGTGGTTTTAGAAGGAGCAGACGCAGGAGAAGAAACAGTGGGGGAAGTTGGAGTAGGAGGAGAAGCGGGCGATGGCGCTGTCGGGGATTGAACTGGCGATGCCTTGGACGTTCCTGCCGTGGGCGAGGGTGCCGGCGCTGGTGCGGTAGAGGCTGAGCTCATCAATCCCAAAACAAAAAGGAAGCAGAGAATTGCACTTAATCGGCCCATATTGTCTTCTGGCTGCTGTTGGCGAAGGATACTGCAAATTCCTGTAGTGGCAGAGACTCTATGGAGTCGATCTGTTCCTGAAAAATGAAAGCAAGAGGTTGCCCAAGAAGAGAAAAGAGAGCTTAACAGAGAGAGCGCGAGCAGGCAGGGAGTTGTGAAGGGAGGGCTTGATAGAATATATAGTAGTGCCACAACAACAATGAGGGATTCCTTTTAATTACTCCACCACGCGATATAGGCCACTTCCAACGGACTTCGATCTGTCTGCGTCCCTACTGAACAACCTGTCGTCGTCGATCGGCCTTTCTTGGATGAGCTGGATGTGGCTGACTGTTGCATCTGAACGTACACGTGTATATTCGTTCATGCCGTGGTTTAACAGCAAAGTTTGGACACCGTCACCGTCAAACACTCTGCCGGACAAATACGCGTCGTTTGTTAAAGGCGCGGCCTTCCAAAGCTTTGTCGAGGTGGTAGTCGTTAGCTTGGCGTTGGGACTTTTTCAAAAGCCAAAGGCAGCTGGTCATATGATCTTAGAAGCATCCAACAGTTAGCAATAACGGACCTGGTAAACGTCTATCTCCAGACTAATAAACGGGAAATTAGGCGGCTTCATGACCTGGTAAAGCGCTGTGTGGAGACTAATCAAGGAGGCGTTAACCGGTTAAAAGAGATTCAAATCAAATACTTACAACTATATTGACGGGGTCAGAGTAATTTTCTTGATTTGGGGAATATTGAGGGATGTGTAAAATCGTATAATTGCACATGATCTTATAATGCCAATCCAACCACGGATGGAATTTGACTATTTCCAAATATGATTAAGAAATTCATATAATTGTCCAATATTTTTTTTTATGTTAAAAGGTTCAATTTTTTGGGCGTAAAACTCGGAGAACGTGCATGACAATCAATAATAAAACCGTCAAATTTGATAGGCTTTTCAATTTTGAAATTTTGATGCAACACCTGTGTACTTAACACCTAAAATTAATTCAAATTTGAAATTGGAAGTTCCTTATAATTCATTAAAATAAGTAAACATATTTGAAATTGGAAGTTCCTTAAAAATCATTAAAATAAGTAAACATAGCTTTAATTCTCTTAAGACAACAATGGTGAGATGCATTTTACCATCCGATATGTTATATTTTCTCACTTAGTAATATATTTCTCTTATATACTTAAGTAAATTTTACCCAAGGCATCTCTTGTCCTACAAATAAGGGGGTCTTATATACCAATTTGGTCTGGCTTGGCCTTGACCTTAAAAATAGATTATTATTATTATTATTATTATTATTATTATTATTATTATACATATTAGGTCACATATTGAGCATATCAATGTAGGTAGAGGGTCATAGTTTGATTAGTGGGAATGAATTGGTTAATTTTTGTAAGTAATTCAAATTTTGCAAGAATATGATGCTTTAAAGTGGTTATGTTGAATTATTGATAGGGACATTTTGGGAAGTTTATTTCAGAATATCTTAATCATAGGTTGATTGGTGAACTATTGATAAATATAGCTTATAATATTAATCAATGAATTATTCCAACATTAAGAAGTTGAAAGGAGAGTAAAATATAATAATATGGTATTTTCCTTTCAGG